>JANHGN010006793.1:0-48766 GCA_024605025.1 Megaceryle maxima | reverse complement strand
GTTTAGTGGTAGGCTTGCAGTGTTGGGCTGAAGGTGGGACTGGATGATCTGGAAGGTCTCTTCCCCCCAAAGACATTCTGTGATTCTGTGGAAAAAAAAAAAAAAAACCAAAACAAAACAACAAAGCAGCATACAGCTAGAATTTCCAATGGTACTGAAAGAAGAAGGCAGGATCAGGATGTCCCCTCTCATAGGCTCATTTCCAGGTTAATGCAGCTATAAAAGACTCCAATATTTTGAAGCCCTGCAGTTGGCAAGACTTAGAATAGCTTTGAACGTGCTAAAAACAGCCTGCTGTGGATGAAAAATGCTTGCTGTGCTCTTCACAACAGCAGCCTCCCTGGGAGAGTGCATCTCCAGCCAAAAGCTGCAAAGCAGCCTCTCTGCAGGGCAGAGGCTAAATCTGCAGTGTTTCTTTAATGATAAATCATTAGGGCTTGCAGACTGGAGCAGAGACCGTGATATAAATCCCGTAAAGACAGCAATGTGTGCAGCATTTGTGGTGGGAATAGTGTGTGGGAGTAATTGATAGGATGCAGTGGACTGGCCTCTCACTGACAGGAGGGGAATTATTATTATCTCTTTTGTGCCCCTACCCCATCACAAACACTTCAAGCATGCGAGCGTTGCCAGACCATTTGCTAATATTTGTCTGTGATCCAGATACTGGCCCTATCTATTGCTGTTTTGGGAAAACAAAAAAAAACAAGCACTGAAGATAAAGCACTAGTACATTTTTTATGAACATAGTCCATCTTCTGTAAGTCCCAGGGAACCTTTTTCTGTATGGGCCCTGCAGATTGATGACCAATAAATGGCACTGCACACCTGCTGTCTGGGAATCTGAAGACCCATTGCACGGCAGATGTCAGCGTTCCACAGTAGATGTCAGCATTCCACAATAGATGTCAGCATTCCAACCTGTTCTTCCTAAGAATGGACAACAATGAATGCAGGGAATTTCTTTTTATGATTGCATGGCTACATGTCTGATACAGCAAAATAAATAAAAATTTGGAAAATATTTACTGAAGAAAGGACGAAAACATTTACCAGCCCGCAAACACTGTCTCTCAACACACAGATAATTACCCATTATTTGTCAGAGTAAATTACATACATTCCCCGATGCTTTGTCTTCTGAACTGTTAATGCCACCATCAGTGCATCTCCCAGAGAGGAACCTGAATCTAAAAAAAGCAGGGAGGGCATCACAGCTGAGACACAACCAGCATGTTCTCCAGGTGCATTGTGCATTCTGCAGGGAAAGGAAAGCAAGAGTCTTAGCAGCAGGGCAGGTGACTGACGCTGGTAGCGGCTCTGTTCGTGAAGAGCTTTCTCTGGGGGGAAGCAGGACATCCCCTTCCACCAGAGAATCCTCCAGTGTTGCTCCATGGGGGAGAAACTGGTGTTCCCATAAGCATCAGAGCAGGCAGGGGTAAGGCATGGTAGCAGTCTTAAGATACATTTTTAAAAGCTACTACAAAACTAAGGGAATAACCAGTTAGTATATAGATTTGGGAAGAACTTTAAAAAAAGTTTTAAAAAAAATGTTCTTGCAGCCAAGGGCAGTCAGACTGGACATTAGGAAGGGAGGGCTTTCGGTAGGAAGGACAGTGTGACGACCTCCTGTTGTAAGTAGAAGTTGAGGCACAACCTACATGATCTCAGTGCCTTCCTCAAGGCTGGAAGGTGGGGACAAGAAGGTACATCCTGCTGTGATGGCTGGACTACAAAAAAGTGCACTTGCAAGTTGCAATTATGGTCATTATATTAGCCTGGCATTATTTGCCTTTTGGAGGGAGATTAATAAACTTCTGTCTTTATTTCTTTCTTTTAATGGAGCAGGTGCATAGTGTCATTTCTGCAAACTAGAAGCACCAATGCATAAAGATCTCTCACTGCAGGTGGATGTAGCAGTGTATTTTAGTCCCCAGTTGGCCTGGGGAACAAAAGGCTATTTCTGCTGTGCATTCATCTTCCCAGAATACCTGTTTCACATCCTGCCTGCATAGTGACCCTGTTAATGCCGCCAGGCTGGCTGTTGCTTCTGTGTTTACAGATGGGTGATGGGTATCTTACATGTCTTACACATTTTGCAAATTGTCCTTTTTTTTTTTTAAACTTTAACCTCTTTTAATTATTATGTATTTATTCAGCTAGACTTTATGCTAGCTTCTCATTTGGATGCACCTTTGAGTTATTACTTGGGGGGTGTTTTGGGTTTGTTTCTTTTTTTAGCAAGGATTTCATTTTGTTTATGACCTCCCTAACTGTGCTGTCCAGCCTGCATTTCTCCATTCCTAAATGTCGTTGCTCAATCATAAACTTTTGCTCTGCAACTCCAACAAAGTAGCTTAAATACTTGCTGTGTCCTTGCAAATGTTTTTACTTTCTCCTTTTAAATTCTTTTTAACAAGTCTCTACATCTTATGCATTCCACGAGTTCGAAGTGATGCATAACGGTGCCAGATAGTTCTGACTGTTGTATCTACAAGGATGGATGTTCTGCTGTGGGATTGCTGTGTTACCAAGCAGCACTTCAACAGTCATGTTGAAACATGTCCTGTGTGCTGGTCAGGTCCAGGTCAAGTTTTGTTTCTGTTCCTCTCAGGTCTGTGACTAGCTGCTCCTTTAAACACATGTTGAAGATATTTAGCAATTTAGTCACGGGGCGACATTGCAAAGTAGCACCTTCTATATGAGGAGCAGTACTTTTCATCACTACTACAAAATCCCCCATTAGTAGAACAGGTCAGTTTGGCAGGCTCTTTGACGTCTCATAGCATCACATATCCCGTGTCCCTTGCTTATGGAAAAGGAGCAGATGGCTTAAAATTGTGAGAAGTGTCTCTGAGGCCAGTGCTAAGATACCCACAGCAGAAAATGGTTTGCATGTCACAGCTAGCCCTCTGAAGATGGTAGCAGCCAGTTCACCTGCCCCATTGATGAGAAGGCTGTCGGTGTGGCCTGTGGAGCAGCTCAGCTTCGAGCAATGTCCTTTTAAGAGGGCTGGCATCACAGCACTGTGCTGTGACTCGCATGGTAACGGCCCCTGAAACGCTTCTTACGTGAAAGCGCTCAAGGGACTAAGGAGTGTAGTGGAAAATGCGAACGAATGTTCTTTTCTATAGCTGAATATATTTGTGCTTTTTCATCTTTTTTTCCCTGCAGACATTGCTATCCTGGGAATGGACATCGATGTGCAAACTGTAGAGGACAATGTCATCAGCTTGGAGATGCTGTTTAAAACATGGCTACATGACTATGGCACAGAGAGAGAGCACCTCCATCTCCTCCTTCCATCAGGAGGCTTCAGCCATGCCCCTGCACCCAGGACCACCCCAAGTACTTCACTCTCTCTCCCCCTCTGCAGGGAGTCCCTAAATCCCACAGCCTTAAATATTAGCCAGGCCTGTCTTGTGGGCATGTTCCCTCACATTTAGAGACCCAAGTGAGGTCTCTGGGTGACGTCAAAAGCTGTCTGGAGCTTCTGTGGTCTGAGAGGGGCCATTTATTTAGAGCACTTTCAGGTTGCTACCCTGTCCCGTGGCTGCCGATGCTATAATTCATTTCCATTCTGCAGCAAAAACGTGCCTTGAAGAGTATGTGAATTTATAGACTACTTGGTCAAGGCAAAAGGGACCTTATACACTGAGAGCCAGGGACCTTCTGGCTGAGTTGTATAGCGCTAAAAATTATGTTGTGTTTGATACTTAAAAAGTCTGTGCCAAAGCTGCACTTAAATAAAGGCCATCTTACAAAGGGACTTGGCTTCTATTGATTTAGCACTAAAATAGCCAATGTTCTAGCTGAGGCTGCCAACAGTTAGAATACTGCATGGGAAAATTTACAAGGAATATGCAAGTTTTTTTTCCTTCACTAGTCTAAGTCCAAATCCTTAATCCATCCTTGGGTGAGCACTGAAAACGCCAACAGCTACAGTGGACATAGGTGTTTCCTGTAGGTTGTTGTTACCTGTATTCACCACTGCAATGCCATGGGAAGCTGCACATGTGGTTCTGGACGTGCCCTTTCCATGCCTCCCCAGTATGGTACTATATGCCACTCCAGTATGACACTCACATGCAGCTTCCCATTGCCGTCGCAGCAGAAGCACACTGGTCTTCTGATGATCCTCAGGCCAGTTCCAGTTGGAAGCAAAGCTCACGTGTACTTCGCAGCAAGCAGACCAGAAAGTCTGGTGTGACTTTATTTATGTAGTAGCTGCCATAAGAGCCTCCAGACCAGCACAGGCAACAATGATATTTTGTTAAGGGTGGATTTTCCTCCATATAACATTCAATTTCATGCTTGATGCATTGTCTAATAGCTAGCAAGACAAACCAAATTGCAGGTTTTTTCGTCTTCCCACAGTCAAGAGATCTGCAGAAAGGCAGGGAATTTGTTTGCAGTTATGTATCGCGTTATACCAGGGTCAGCGTCACCTGCATGGTGGGTTGGGCTGCGCGCAGATAGAAAAGCTGGCAGGAAATGTGTGGCCCCGAACCCAGCGTGGCATGGGGAAACACGCTTCTGCTCCCTCTGCAGCTGGCTACTCTTAGCCAGAACTGGAACTTGCCTGCCCAGTTACCAACCAGTTGTTTCACTGATGTGTTAAGGATGCAGCATTTCCCCTTGTGTCTAAATGGGGATAGATTGTTGCCTTGTGTCACAGCAGTTAGTGTTGTTCTACCCATTGTGGTTGTTGTTGCCTGAAAACATTAACTTAGTGTTCGTAAGTGCTTTGAGTGTGTCACATGGTGAACATTGCCCTTCCCAGCAATCTAACCTGATCTCCTTCTCCCGCCCAGTGTGCCTGAAGTGCGATTTGCAGGAGAGAGTGCTCGACCCAGCTCTGCTTTCTGGGACAGCCGACAGCACCGTCAGAGCAGCAGATTTGAACTCACCCTGCCAGATGACAGCCTGGCCGGCTACGGTGCTGTACAAACTCCAGGTTGTAAAGTAAGTGTTGTTAGGTGTTTTGCACTTGGGAGATGGAAGGTTGGTGTAGCAGCTGCCTTCAGTCTTTCTGTGCAGCTTCAGCTGGGCCCTAGTAACAGCACCATAAAGCGCTGGGGACTGAAAGTACTGGTGAGCAAAACTCCGATGAGATACACCCTCAACCCCCATATCTTAGTGTTTATGGCACAGCACGTCCCACACATGCAGACAGGAGGGCAGAGTCAACACCAGCACTTTATAAGTGTGTCTTTGTTTAGCCCATATCCTGGGCGAAACTACAACAATTGCTCTATCACCCAGTGACCCTCCCCAGCAGAGAAGGGGTACTGGGGAAAAAGACAGAAGACCTGTGGGTTGAAATGAAATCAGGTTTAGTGAAATGGACAAAATAATACCAATATAAATTATACAAAGTTATACTCAGCCCAGCAAACGTTTATCAGTCACAACAGATGGGAAGGTGTCTTCAGGAGAAGGAAGAAGAGCGGGATCAGGAGGAGCTAGAGCAGGAGCCCCATCCCCAGCAAACTTCCCCCTTTATACTGAGTGTGAAGTTTCTGGTCTGGGACACACCTGGAGCCAACTCGGGTCAGCTGCCCTGGCTGCTGGCAGCCTGCAGACCATGGCTGGACTGGGGTTCTGTCCCAGCCAAACCAGGACAGAGTGTGACACCACAGACATTATTCGTACAACAGTTGTTTCCTTCCAGTTCTATAGATTTCAGCCATTGCTCCATATATAATTCTGCCGTTCTCTCACTACCTGATGAGGACACAGCAATTAACTGGATGTTGGAGCCTGAGATAACTTGCTGACTACTAGTAAGAAAGCAGATGAAGCCTTGTAATTCTGTGTAACTTCTCATAAGAATTTATTGACGTTCCTGTCAGCAGTCTATGACTGGGAAGCACAGAGCATAACAAGAAGGATGATGCTCTCTAGTGTATTTTCTGAGGATTATTATAGGGGGAAAAAAAAAAAGTGTAATTTCTGAACTATACAGTTGTTCTTAAAAGGATTCTCATCCTGTTGGTACCCGAAGAGCACTCACTCACTCATTGGGCATAAAAGGCCCTAGAACAATCCACTGAATCTACTTAATAATGCCATGTTATGGAGCAGAAATGTGCAGTGGACAGGCAGTGCTGAGCAGTGGACAGTCTGTAGGGGTGTTTGTGGTGAGGTGTCGGCTCTCTGCAGGAGCAGAGCTCGTGTCAGTTTTAGTGAAGGAGAACTGTGATCCAGTAAAAATCACATAGGAAGAGATGCAATGGCCTGGTGAGTACTTGTCCAAGAGGCCAGAAAAACAATTGGGTTTGTATATGAAATGGAGGGAGATTAGATTTGCTTCTTGGCATGCTCCTGTCAACACAGACACAAGGGAACCTGAAAATCAGCAAGAAAGCCTCTTTTCACTGCAACTGGACTTTTCTGAAAGGTTTCATAGCAACAGGCCACAGGGACGCAGACATGAAGTGCTTGAAGCAGCGCTGCAGCTGATTCTGCCGTAGCCACTCGCACCACTCATCTCCTGGTAGAGCCTCCTGGCTGGTTTCATGTGCTTCGCTAACACAAGCTGTGTACTTGCAGGGCTCTGAAGTCTGAAGGAGTCTGTGAGTCTGTACTGTATGGCCTACCCTTCGTCATCAAGCCCACAAGCTGCTGGCGGCTAGACTGGGATGAACTGGAGATAAACCAGCACAGCTTCCATGCTCTATGTCATAGTCTTCTGGTGAGTGCGTGAAAATTGCAGTCCCGTGGGAAGGGGTCGCCATAGAAAGGAATAGTTGCTGCACATCTAGCAAGACCTGTCTCATCTGCACCAGAAAACACATTTCAAAAGCTGCAGCTTCATCTCATGGGCTAGAGTTCAGCTTGTAAGTCCTTCCAGACAGCGTATCCACTGGAAAGATGCTGTAGCACATCAAACCCTAGAGAAGGCTTTCTGGCCTATCAGAAATCCAGTGGTTGGAAGTGCAAAGTGCAGAAGTCAGGGCTGGAGTTAGATGTGCATCTTTAGCTGTGAAAATAATTAACCAAGGCTTAGGATGTGGAGGACTTTCCATCACTGACAAGTTGTAAAGAAAAATTGGATGTTTTTCTTAAGAATTGTCTTGCATTCAGTTAAAAAAACCCAAACATCCAAACAAAACATTATCCTCAACCATAATGCAGAATAGTGTTCTTTTTCTGATGTGTGTGAATGTCTCTGCTCCTGAATGCAGCAGCTCCTACAGCAGAGGCACTGAAGGAAGCAGCTGTTGCCCATTGTTCACACTGGTTCTGGCTTTTGTCATTTAGAAAAGGAAGTGGATGCTTTTGGCCAAACGTGAGCCACAGAACACCAGTCCAAACTGGAACATCGTGGTTCATTCCTACTACGTCATTATTCCTTCTGACTCTGCCACACTACTTGTCAAAGCAGTTGCCATCAGAGAGCTCTTCTTGCCATCAACCTTCCCAGCCCTCCTTGCTGAACATCCCGAGAGAGTGCGTGGCCCCATAGAGGTACGTCACTGACAGACCTGCACGGCGTCTGTGGAGAGGATCCACGCTCCATGCAAAAAAGCCCTCAACACTAAAACCGACAACCCCCCCAAGCAAACCCTACAGTTTCTACCTGTCACATCTTGTGGCCACTAGGTTCTTTCTTCTCTCTGAGCAGAGTGCACTGAACAGCTTGGAAGTGGAAGTTGCTTATAACCCCTTGCATATAAAAAGCAACCTGTACAAACACCTGAAGAGCATGCTGCACAAACCCCTGCACAGGCAGCAGGCCCAGCCCAGGGACCAGCGACCGGAGCGGCATCAACCCAAGCAGGTATGTCTCCTGCCTTTGTCTAGCCTAGATAGTCCCTGTGCTGTCCTTCTGGTCTGTGTCCTGCAAAGGGCTGAGGGCAGCTCCTGATACCCTGGCAGTACCAGGAAGGCAGTATGTGTCATGGGCAACGTCCACTTGCAGCTGGCAGAGCAGAGGGGTGGGTGTAGGGTAAGCTCGTGCAGGACTTGAAAAGGGGGATGCTGAAGAGCTGACAGGCGCAGTCGGACTTTGCGCTGTTGGACAAGCCAGAACTTCCTTCCATGAGGTGTATGTGTATTTTGTCCCTGTGTTACAGCATCAGAGCAAAGCCAAAGCGGCGGTGGCCCCCCTTCTGATGGCTCCTTCTCCTGTCCATGTGCTCAGACCAGCAGCAGTGAGAAGAGATTCCTGTGAGCACTCCCTGCTCCCTGAGGAGTATGAGGAGTTCCTGCAGTGAGCCCCAGGGCACTGCCTGAGCCAGCTCATGTGCAGTCACTCAGCTTCTTGCTCGGCTGCCAAGGCCTTTGCATGGGCCGGAAGTGGTCAGGCAAGACACGAAGCTTGGCCTTGGTCAGACAGGCACTTCCCATCGCTTGTTCCTCCTTGTTGTTCTATGGTTTTGTTAGTCACTAAGTCAGTCTGCAGGAAGCCTGCTACTCCAGGGCCCTCTGTCCCCCACAACACCCCGTATTTACATCCCTGTCAGCACACATCAACAGCATGTCTCAAATGTTGGTGTCTGAGACTAGGTTAGTACAGGCCACAAACCACAGATTGCTGTCAGCGGGTGCAGAGAAGCTGCAGGCAGGGTGATGAGGAAGTCAAGCAGATAAGTAGGCAGTAACGTCAAGCTGCCCTCAGCCTGCAGAAGCAGGTTCAGCAGGGTGCTTGAATAGGCATAAAACAGGCCTTTTGAATTTAATCTTGAAGCCCAGAATGCTGCCCTCCTAACTGCAGCACTACCCGTGACGATACTGATTTGGTGGCTTCTCTGATTGGCCTCATTGTCCAAGTCCCCATCTCGTGAAGGGGTTTGTAGCAAGGGCCAATCCCATCGTAATGCACAGTGACAGCTCACAGCAGCTGGAGCTGCAGCACAGCACTGTCCACCCAGCCAGCTGCTGCTTGGGTGCTCTCCTCCTCATGGCCTGTCTGCCTATGGGGCTGTCCTGCAAGCCAACGCAGCAAGTACTTTCTGAACAGGGATTCAGAAGGTGGGGGAGGTTGGCCTGGAGCTTTCCAGAGAGCTTCTGCCCAGTGCTTGCCCAGGCGCTTGCTTATTCTTCAGAGCAGACACAGGACAGCAGCCCCCGGCAGGGCCAGAGCTGGGGGCAGCTCAACTGAGCCGAGGCGGGGTGGTCTCATGCGGCTCCCTGAGTGCCGAGCACCAGCAGGGGTTTGCGTTCTACTTACTGCATTCTAAGATGCTGTTTCACAATAAACTGATCGTCCATGATGTTCACTTACTGCCTGTGGAAAAGCCCTCCACCTGACCACCGCAGTGTGAAGCAGGGCAGTAACTGTGCTGTTGCACTGACCTGCCCTCGGCAGCCACAGGGAACTTGGGTGCTTCCCTGATGCCAGCATAAGAACGGACATCCTGGCAGAATAGTTGTCTCCTGCCTGCCCCATGCCAGATCCTAAAGGGGAGGAGGTAGCAGTTATAAAAGGACATGCCTTTCAGAATGGAAAACAGAAAAAAAGTAGCCCCGAGAGGAAGAGGTTGGTTGGCCTTTGAGCAGCTCCCAAGTAATTTTCTCCTAGTAAAAACTGCCACCACAGCCAAGACTTCTTCTGTTGCATCCCAGCTGGGGCTGCTAGACCAGGACTGACATAGCTAATCTGGGGCACAGCAGAAGGAAGGGAGGCACACAGGCTGTCCTCCCATGAGCAAGTCTGATACCCAGAGTACTTCCCATGCACCACCCAGCCTGGCCCATAGCACCCAGACTGGGCAGAAGCGAGCAAAGCTGCTCATCCAGGACCATTTTTGCGCTGTGAGAAAAGGGGTAGAGTGAGCAGCCAAGCATGAGCCCCACATCCCCCAGCACCTCAGAGAAGCCTTGTTCGGGGTTGGCTGCCAGGATGCTGTTTCCCAAGCACACTGATTGAATTCAGCCAAGGCACACAACCACTGCAACGTGCCACCGCTGTGCTTGAGCTACACCCAGGTTCTTCACAGTTCAACACGTGGAAATCAGTTGAAAGGGGACAGTGGAAGTGAGGCAAAATTGGAAGACCAAGAGAGTTGGGGTTGTTCAGCCTGAAGAGAAGGCTCCAGGGAGACCTTCTTGTGGCCTCTCAGTACTTCAAGGGCACCCAAGGAAAGAAGGGGAAGGACTCTTCATCAGGGAGTGTAAGGATAGGACAAAGGATAAATTTTGGTAAAGAAGGGAAATTCAGGTATAGATTATATCTGAATATATAAGATATATAGATATAGGTAGATATAAGGATAGGCATAGATATAAGATATAAGGATAGATATAAGGAAGAAACTTCTTACCATGAGGGTGGCGAGACACTGGAACAGGTTGTCCAGAGAAGCTGTGGCTGCCCCATCCCTGGAAGTGTTGAAGGCCAGCTTGGATGGGGCTCTGAGAAACCTGGTCTATTAGGTGTCCCTGCCCACAGCAGGGTTTTGGAACTAGGTGATCTTTAACATCCCTTCCAGCCCAAAGCACTCTAGGATTCTATGGAGGCAGATAGATTCTGCGAACTCTTATGCACTTATGTCTTAGTCCCAAGTCAGCTGCTGCAAGAGATGATGCAATTGCTGAAGCAAGAAAAATAAATACGCTTTCCTCCCAGCAAAGAGTCCGGGGCTGTGCAGAGACCACTGGTCTGGCACAAATGCTGGAGCAATTTCCTCCCTCGCCATCACTCTCTTCAGTGAAAGCTGGGTCAGCCACTTTGCGTGTTCACCACGCTCAGCTCCCCAGGACGGAGCAGGCACTGCGCATGGAAATACAGTGACTACAGTGACCGCAGAAATACCCCTGGCTGTATGGAAGGGAGAGCCCTGGGGCTCTGCTCCTGCTAAGCTGCTCTTTGTTGTTTAAGTCTGGACACTGGAGTCATGATCAAGTATTATGGGCAGGTGGCCTGGGCCCGCTGCTAAGCAATGCCCAGAGCTCTTCTCTGGAGCAGGTTGGCAGAACTGCTCTTGGGACATATACATGGACCCATCATGGACACAAGCACAGAACCACCCAGCAGCCAACCATGAGCAGCAGATGCCTGCTGCTCATGCCTCTCATCCCAGGCAGGAACCACCACAGTCCCAAAGCCCCTTACGCTTCTCCCTTTCTGCAGCAAAACCCCAGTGGGGAAAAGGACTCAGCACAGGAAAACAGACAGAAACTGGTCTTGGCTACAGCTGTGCTGTATTGTTACAGGACTGAGGTGACCCTCCTGGAACTTGGGCATCAGCCAAATGCTCAGCTCACCATCTTGTCACCCTCTCACCAGTCTGGGGACATCCAGCCTTCCCCAGTGGCTTGTGCACCCCTGGGTCTGAGCTGGGGCTGCAGAAGTCATGCTTAGTCCTCTGCACAGGTTCATCACAGTGCTGCTTGCCAGCCATCTCTCTGGGTGCTGGCGATACCAACAGGCTGATAAACCTGCAAAGTCATCTGTAGCCCCGTCTGGACTCAGTGACAGTGTCAGGGTGACTGGTCTAATCGCACACAGAAAGGACATAAAATCTCTCAAAACCATTGGACTAACCCTTTTCCCCTGCAAGGGTTTCTACCCAAGGCTGCCCACACAGCAACCACAGCCAAACCCTTGCCCTAACCACACAGCAGAGATCACCACATTTGCCGTAGTCAACAGGACCCAGACCGAGCCACCCCAGGCCTTTCAGGAGCAGTTGGGAGCAGGGGGAAAGCAGCAGGGGGACTGGGCTGGGGAGGGAGAGATCCTGTGACTAGTTAAGAGTTCAAAGCTGCAGCTGAGCTGGAGCTTGGCCCTGCCCAGCCTTATGTTCTGAGGCCATCACATTTTGTAAGCCAACCAGCACATAAAGATATGTGAGCTTAACTCTCACATCCCTTAATCCCCTGGCATCAGAGCATTGTGGCCACAGCTGGACCTTGCACACACTTTTATTCACCGTTTCCTCTTAGCTCAGCAGCTCTGGCAGACATGAACATGCCACCATGTGAGCACCCCTCTGCCAGGCTGCCTGGCTCCGCAGCACCGCGCCAGCATCTCGCCATCCGTATGCCTGAAAGCCCAGACATGCCATTCTGAGACACGCAGACTTTAATATTAAAATAATTTTGTATAAAAATACTTTTGGAGACTGATGGCAAGCAGTCTTCCACGCACCACAACAGGCATCCCAACCCCACAGCCCAGTCAGAGGGAGCCAGAGCAGCAGATGCAGGGCACCCAGCCAGCCCTCCTGCGGATCAGGATGTGGCAGCGGATCCAGCTCCAGAGCCAGGGAAGCACAGTGGCACCTGCACCAGCCACAGCTGTGCAAAGGGCCTTCAGGGAAATGCAGCCCCTTGGCGCTGGTGAGCACCATGTGCTCTGCCTGAGCCAGCAGTCCCCAGCCCCAAGTCACAGGAATGGCCCTGGGCCCCCCAGTTCCCCCCGGTCAGGCACAGAGCAGCAACACATTATATCTCTCCCAAATCCTCATAGACAGGCGACAAGCTGCACTCATCCACAGACTGCTCCTTCTTCTGCACATGCTGGGGCTTCACCACCTGGCTGTACAGCACCTCCACATTGTTGTTGTTGCTGCTGTTGAGGGTGGGTTTGACAACTGCCTTCTCAGAAGCAGCGTTCCCCCGCCACTTGCCAGCATCCCCACTCCTCTCAGCACCTTTAGGGATAAAGGCTGCCTGGGGCTTCGGGGCCGGCACCGGCTTGGGGCCCTTGGACTTGGCCTGGAAGGCAGGTACCGAGTAGTCGTCAGTGCTAGGGTTGTAGGGGTACTCGTAGCCGCTCCCACCGTCATGGCCCTGCGTGCGCCAGGCATTGCCCGTGGGTCGTGCTTCATCGTAGATGCAGGTGGCAGGGGGCAGTGAGCGGGGAGCACGGCCCTCGGGCTCATCGTAGATGTGCTCCCTCTGCCCCGGTGCCATGGGGGCCTGGCCACAGCCCTCAGCCCGGACCTGCTCGTACGTGCCCAAATAGAGTGGCGTTGGCAGCCGGAGCTTCGTCTCATCCGAGGCACCGCTGGGTGCCTTGGCCCCACCCGTGGGCTTGCTGTCTATGGGGTCTGAGTACAGCGGGTCCAGCCTGGGGCGGAAGCCCTTCACTGAGTCCAGGGGCTCCGAGTACACGCTGGATGGATCCTCGGCCGGCAGCACGGCCCGGGGCACCTTGGGCAGAGGGGACCGTGGGGGTGTGCTCGAGACCGTGGGCTTGGCCTGTGGCCCAGGGAGCTCTGGCAGAGTCCGGGTCTTGAGCAGAGACGTAGAGTCTCTCTCCTCTGCCCCTGCACTGGGCCTGGGTGCCAGCCCCGCTTTGGATGACAGGGCATCATCCCCCTCTGCAGGCAGCTCCAGGCTCAGCGAGTCAGCCAGGGCCTGGCGGATCAGCACCACGCTGGGGCTGTCAGAATCTAGCGAGTCACAGCTTTGCCGGTTCTCCTCCACCTGCGCTTTCTGCTCCCGGATAGAGGCTTCCACCAGGTGGAAGATCTCATTGCCCTGCTTGGTCTCAAAGGTGAAGTTCCCTGGGCCAGAGTCACAGCGCCTGCCAGCTTCGAAGGAGAACATCACCTGCAAGGGAAGCGGAAGGGTCACATCCTGCCCAGCACCTGCAAAGCCAGTGCAGCGTGACAGCTGTGCTTCCTGCCGAAGGGCACACAGCTGTGGAGCTGGTCCTGCACATCCTGCAAGAGACTTCACGGACCATCCTGCTCCTTCCACTGCCTGCAGCGAGGGCCACAGCTCAGTGAGCACACCGCAGGGGCGTGCTGTGCTCAGCACCTGCCTAGTGCCCGGGCAGGGGGAGGCTGTGCTGCCCAGCAGCCCAGAACAGGCTGCAGATTTGGAGCAAGGTGCACACATGTCACTGCAATATGCCCCACAGCCAGAGCTGCAGGTCCTGCTGGAGACCTGCTGCCTTACCTGAGCAATTCCAGTAGGGTCAACAACTGGCACCACTCTAGGAAATAATTCGCAGTTAGCACTGAGAAGGGAGTAGAGTGAGAAAATGAGCGACAGTTCAGCAGGGGAAACTAACAGTCATCTTCGGTAAGTCAGCATTAGTCAGGCAGAAGGGAAATGATCCAGAGACGAGATAAAAATGGAGAAACGCGGCCTTCCACAGGAGAAAGGCCAGAAGCAGCAGCTTGGCTACCAACAGTAAGCAAAGCACTTGCCTTACTAGCATTGGTCTGTTAATGGCCCAAAGTACTGCAAAGAGAAGTCCTGCACCAAGGATGCATTCCTCAGGCCTGAACGCGCGCTCGTGTGCAGATTCCCACCAGCAGATGCCTACACCCTTCTGGAACCTCGGTCCCTGAATCCAGGTGAGGTTTCTGTCTCACCAGTGCTCTCCCACATGCAGCAGCAGTCTGTGGGGTGGCTGCAAATCTTCTGGGGCCAGACTTCCTTTTGTGGGTCATTGCTGCTGCACAGCCAACCTATGGCCACCCAGGGACCTGTGGGTGCAGCTGCCTGCTCCTCACGCTGTCTGGCTCTCGTCCTGGCCCTGGAACAGACCCTGCAGACGAACCAGATGCCTCCCTGAGAGCAGCTCAGTTTCCACTTCTGTGTCAGTAAGTGCTGCATAAAGTGGCATCAGCAACTGCAGCCAACACCATCATGTCTATAAACAGCCCTCGGTAGACCACTTCCTCCCTGTCCAGCACAGCCAGTACCTCCAGCTCAGGGTAGCAGCAAGACAGATCAGAGGACACCAGAGAGGTGACAGACCTACAGAAGTCAGCCAGGCAAAGAGTAGTACATCCCGTGAGGTGAATGAATACAGAGTAACTGGTGGCTCAGACAGCCGCTCCTGGTTCTGGACACCATTCAGGAGGGATGGACTGACTCCAGGACTGCAGGGAGCAAAAGTTCCCAGGGGCTGGGGAGATCTTGTGCATGGCACGGAAGGACAGCCCTGCCCATGGCACAGGCTGTGGAGCGCTGAGATGGAGAATGGGGGCAAGGCAGCTGCAGGGACACCCAGCTGAGGGGCTGGCAGGGGCTACAATGGCTCCAGTGGGAGCAGGACAAGAACCATGCAGAGAGGTGCTCTGCGCTTCCATGCCCTTGTTGTGGACAGACGTCCTGACAGCCCACGCTTCCTGTGCAGTGACACAGGCAAGAGTTGAGAGTAGAGGATCAGACGCCCCTGGGGACTGTGACCAAGGGCTGCAGCAGTTCTGGCATTTGGCAGGCCCCTCTGCACAGGCTGGCTGGGCATATCACCCCCTTACCCTCTGGCAAGGGAAAGCCTGCGGAGGAACAGGCCTTGGTGTGTGGCACGCAGGGCACCCCCTGCCCTCACCTTGTCCCGGCCATATCTCCGGAGCAGCCGGTAGGGCCAGACATAGACGATCTCATTTGTCCGTGGGTCCTTCAGGACGAGGCTGTCACGCTCAGCCTTGAGCACGTAGGTGCCACGTAGCTCACACCGCTCGGCGGCCTCGGTCCGCTGCACAGTCACCCAGAAGGCGTTCACTGGGGGGACAGGGATGCTCAGGGGAGTGTGGAGGAAGCCATGTCCCCAGCTCTGCCTGCTAGAGCCCTGGCAATGGGGCAGCAGGACAGGCCCCACAGAGGGTCTGCCCTGATGTCAAGGCAGCAGCAGGTCCCACCTTCATCTCTTGAGTAGTAGATGGAGTTCACGGCCATCTCCAGGGCCGGCGCCTGCCTGCTGCCCTCTCTGCCATGCTGGGCCACCACACCAGCATCACTGCGACCATTTCCCTGGCAAGGGAGAGCAGATCAGCCCCAGCCCTCTCTTCCCACATCAGCACCTGGGTCCCCTGGCAGCCCCCACCCCACATCACCCAGGCCCCACTGCTCTCCCCGAGGGACCCACCCCAGCCCCACACAGCTTGGCCATCATGTAGCCACATCAAGCCCTGCCCTGCTCAAAGCTTGCAACAGACCCCAGACCCCACCCCCACCCTGAGCTGACAGGAACACGGATGAACAGGGCCAGGCAGCATAGGAGGGGCTTCCCTGGAGCTCTTGGCATGACCCTGGGCCCCAGCTGGGCTATGTGCTGGACAGGTTGCAGAATAAAGCGGTAACTCCCAGCAGCCTACCCTACAGACCCTGCCCTGCAGCACAGCACAAGCCAGTGCTGAGACTCAGCCTCCTGCAGGGAAGCACCCGGGGGTCCTATGCACCCGCTCCACTGACCACTGCAATGTGCCTGTGCAGGTGCCCCTGTGCTGAGGCAGAGAGCAGCTCTGCTTCTCACTGACCTCCTCCAGCACAGGCAACATCAGCGCCCAAAGCATCGCAGGGCCCAGGCGCAATCTCCAGCGGTGCTAGCGAGAGGACTCAGGAACACCCAGGTCTGTGTCCTGCTTCTGCACAGCAGGGAGGCAGTGCCAGCATCGGACACAGCCCGCAGAAGGGAAGCAAACACTTCTATTTCAGTGCATGCAGAACTGAAAGTGCAACGCATGCACCCTGTCAGCGACCCTGTCCCAGCAGCGGGGTTCCCTGAGGGCCTGTGTGGGGGATATGCCCTCAGTGCTACCACCAAAGAGCAAAGACCTTCCTTCAGGGAAGCCCCTCACAAGGCAAAGGCTCACAGATGCCCAGCAAGAGCTGTTTCAGCAGACTGCACCATGATGGTCCATACTTGGACAGGAGCTGGAGGCTCTTTCTCGGGGTCACATGGGATGGGGTTGCAGCAATGTATGTCTTGCAGAAGGCAAGCTGTCACAGTTTCACTTTAAAACCCAGATACATGCGTTTCCTTACAGGAGGGAAGGCCCAAAAAGGGCCACTAGGCCTTCTCATTTTGCTACAAAATAGAATGGGAACTCTAAAGCCTTACAGCTGACAGTCGCAGCTCCTGCTCACCTAAAGCATGTAAACCAGCAGGGTTACAGGCTGGGATCAGGAAATCAAGGGGCAGATGACTTGCCAGAGCCTTTTAGAGCTCTGTTTGGCATCACTTTCCCTCATCTTAAAAAGAAAATTCCTGTTCTGAACCCCAAACAACCTCTGGCCACAGCTCCCAAGCTACTGGACCTTGCCTCTCCATCTGGGCAGCAACAAACAACATGATACAAAATCCTGATCTCCACATGGATAACCAGAAATCAAAATTGAGCATCTTCAGCTTTTTCCAGAGAGGCCACGTGAAGCTCCTGTGCCTCCTGCTCCAAGCCAGGCCTTTCTAGAACACCTGCTGTCCTCACAGCCTTTTGCTCCCCGCTTCCCAAACCGTCACCTTGCTTCTGGGCCTCGAGCACACAACTGATGGCTGCCGTGTGAAGGAAGGTGTGAGCACACCAGTGCTCCGTGCCGAGCTTCTCCTGCCTTGCCACCACCCTGCACCGCTCCAAAGGTGCGTGCTGTGTCCCCAGCTCAGCCCCACAAGCCATTTCCAGGACAAAGGCTGCAATACTGTCTGCGCCAGACAAACACAGGCATGGACACAGAGCGATTTCCAGTACCACATCAGTGTCTCTTGTCCTGGTCAGCAGTGCACTTGCTGCACAGACACATTTGCCTTGTGAGTGGACTGCAGGGAGATGCAAGCAGGGACAAGAAAAGCCTTAAGGTAAATCACACTCATCAAACACCCAGGTCCTTGTGGGAGGACACTGGGATCACCAGCTGTGCAGCTATCCTGCGAGGCAGCCCTGCTGGAATAGGCTAAAGCACAATCCAAGGCTGGGCAAACATCTCATAGGAGGGACAGCAAGGGACCCATGGAGCAGGGCAGGTGTGGGCTGCTCTCAGAGCAGTGTGGACAACTGTGTCCAGAGGCCACCCACTGTCCAAAGTGCCTTCGCAGGGCAGTGTCCCACTGGCTGACCACCTGCTCCGGGGAAGGCTGTGGAGGTGCTACAGGGGTGCAGGCAGATGGGGGAGATGAGGTCTGTGCCTGCAGGCCCAGAGACATTGGGATGTTGCCAGCAGCAAGTAAGAGTGAGCCCCAGGGCTGGACAAGGGGGTGCACTGGCCCTGTGGCTGCTGGCACTGCCACCCTGGAACAGAGTGGGTGCTGGAGCCAGGCACCGCAACGCTCTCGGGGCTCCGCTTCCGCCGCTGCTGCGGCAGGAAAGGCAGCGGTGGCTGGGCCAAGAGGAAACGCTCCGCAGCAATCACCCGGCCCCCGGCAGGTCTCTGAAGGGGGCATGGATGAGCTCCACGCTATAGGGGAGAAAAGCCCAACTTGAAATTTGGAGCTGCAACCAAGAATACCAACAGCATGGTGAGGAGTCCTGTAACCCAGGGGGCTGCTGGCTTGGCTACTGGGAGCTACTGAAAGGGCACCAGAGTGACAGAGCCAGGAGCTCTGACTACCTGGGACCACTCACAGCGCCTCAAGGTCTCCCTCCCTGTGCTGCCAGGCCCTGCTGCTGGGGAGAAGGGGTCGCACCCCTGCACATGCTCTAATACCGCCCCCGCCCAACCCCGGGTCCCCCCCCTCGCCCCGCGGCTCACCGGGAAGGCGATCTCGCACAGCTTCGCCACCCACTCCTCACTCTGCTGCTTTTCGGCCGCCAAGAGGTAGCTCCTGCCGCTGGTCTCCAGGCGGAAGACGGCCGTGCCGGCGCGGGGGCCGCTCTCCGGCACCGGGGCCACGCTGGTGCAGTCGGCCAGCCGCACCACCGTCTTGTCCAGCCGCCTGCTGCCCAGCCGCTCGGGCCGCGCTGCCGGCTCCTTGCAGTCGAAGAACTCCAGGCGGGCCACGCCGTGCTGGCTGGCCGGGTACAGCACGAACCAGCTACGCTTCCACCTCTGCAAGGCGACGGGGTCACACCGAGACCGAGACCGGCCCGGGCAGCGACGGGGCGCGGGGAAAGCTACCGCCAGGGCCCCCCGCGCCGGCAGCTCACCGGGGGCGCCCCCCAGCCCAGCCCAGCCCAGCCCAGCCCGGCCCCGCCGGACCCCCGCTCCCGGGCGGCCCCGCAGAGCAGAGCAAAGCCCCGGCCCCACTTGCCTAGTCCCGCGGCCCGGCAGCGCGCCCAGCCGGGGCGGCGACCGAGCCCGCCCGACCCCGGCAGGGAGGAAGGGAAGGGCCCGGCCCGGCCCGGCCCGGCCCGCCGCGCAGTGCCGTCCCCCGCCCACCTTGGTGCCGAACTTGTGGCTGTGCTGCACGAGGAGCGGCCCCTCCTTGGCCGGCGGGTCCATCCCGGGTCGCGACAGCCGCGACACGCCGCGCGCTTCCGCCCGCCACCGCCCGGGGGCGGGGCCGCACGCGTGGGGAGAGGGGAGGGAGGCTCCGAGCGTGCGCGTGCGCTCATGCGCGTGCACGTGTATGTGTGCGCGCCTGCTTGTATGTGCGAGTTCATGTGTGCGCGTGTGTGCATTCCTCTGGGTATGTGCGTGCTCCTGTGTGTGCGTGTGAACGCCTGTGAGCGTGCATGATTATGTGCGGGTGCGGGTATGTGCACGCTCGTGTGTCTGCGTGCACACGCGCATGTTCATCTGCATGTGTGCATGCCTGTGTCTGCATTTGCGCATGTGTGTGAGCCCTTGTGCATGTGCAAGCACGCACGTGTGTGTGTTCATGTGTGCGTGTGCATCCTTGTTCCTGTCCCTTCGTCATCCTCAGAGCCTTTGTAGGACTCTCTCTAGTATTGTCTCTCTTGAACTTGAGAGCCCAGAACTGGACCCAATGCTCCAGATTTGGTCTCACTAGGGCAGAGTAGAGGGGCATGAGAACCTCCTTTGACCTGCTGGACACACTCTTCTTAATGCACCCCAGGAGACCACTGGCCTCCTTGGCCACAAGGGCCCATTGCTGGCTCATGGTGAACTTAGTGTCCTGAGGCCGGGGAGGAGAAGGAGCCTTGGCCTTATCTCTACCATTCCTTCCCCAGGCATGGAGACCTTCCAACCCTGCAGCTCTCACATCTCTGATGACAGCTGCTGAGCAAGGTCAGGCTCAGAGGAGGTGTTGAGAGCCACAGCCTGTGACGAGAGCCCACAGGGCACCCTGGGAGCTGGGCATCCAAGGCCATCACTCCAGGACAACATGGTCCTTGCCCCATGTACTGGTGCAGTTAAGGAAGTGCTGCAGGGAATGAATGGCTGCAGCTGGAGCTCTTTGTAGATGTCTCAAATGATGATCTGAGTGGCATGATGTGCCCTGAGGACTGGCCTGTGAATGACAGGGTGTAGCTTGCCAAGAAAGGGCACATGCAGAAGAGCAGGATGTTTCTGGACAGACCCTAGAAACAGACCACCTCTGACCTCCAGAAGGCAGGTCTATTGAGGAATGAGACGGATCAAACCAGCTTGCCAACAGTCAAGACTGTCCTGGCCCCTTCCCTGAAGCAGCTTCCTGCATGACCCCCACAGTCTGGCATCCTCTGAGACTGCCCACACCAGTGCACAGCTGCCCACGTGGACTCAGGCTCCCGAGGAATATGGGGAGCACAAGAAAACCCCAGAGAGTCTCTTCCAGACCTTAGTCCAGGTGAAAGAGAGCAAACACTCACCGATGTTGGAGAGCAACTTCAAAGTGTCTTTCAGAGAAAATGTAAGGAATTGAGAGAACTGCAGTTCAGGTCTGACAAAAATGCATTTGGAAAACCTATCAGGGCTTTAATGAAGCAATAGGGCACAACACAAACCACCACAGCTCTGGGGGGGGTCTCATACTCCAGATAAGACCCTGAAACTTCGGAAGGAAGGGCATAAAAGTAGAAACGAGGTGAAAAAACTATGAGGACCAGAAAAAAACTAACAAACAGTCAGGATAGCCAAAGTATAATAGGAATTGTAACTAGCAAGAAACATGAAGGATTGCAGGAAAACCTTCCAAGAGGAAGGTGTCAGGAGGAGGGTGCCGAGCAGGCGGTGTGGCCCACTGTCCCACTGAGACTGGCAGGGACAGCAGAAGGTGGCAGGACTCAGGTGCTCGATGATTCTTTCCCCTCATCCTGCACTGGGGAGGGTGGCTGCGATCGCGTGATCGACGGCACTGACGTGGGTGACAGGGTGTACGCTCATGGCAGCTAAGGGAGAACACGGTCAGATTGGCTGGGCCAGTGACAAGTCAGGGGAACACTGAGAATGGGTAGAGGGTGGATGAGGTTGAGAACAGGAAAAAGGACTGACACAGTGTCCACCTTTGACAGGAGAAAAAAGTAAGTGAAGAACTAGAAGCCAGTGAGCTCTACCTCAAAGTCCAAGCAAACCATGGACAAATAGCCAGGTGCTCTCAGTGACAACAGCGAAGGGGAAGAATCACAGCAAACAACCCCATCACGCACAGCCTGCCTGACTTCCTTCCCCAACAGTCTTTTTGGCCAGGGCATCATCCACCTCTCTCTACCTCTAACCATGGAGTGTCCCTGGTCACTGCAGCCACTCCAGGGGCACCAGGCTGCTCCCCATTTGCATGCCCAACTGCCCCAACAGCCTTCTCCAGGACTAGGCTTGAACACAGTGCTCTCCAGCAGCGAAACTCAGCAGGGCCTGGTGCAGGCTGTGTGGAAAAGAGCAAGCTGAGCATGGCTATGCTCAGCAAGCCCCAGCAGTTGCTCTCTGCATGTGAATAACCCACCCCAGTAGCACAGAGCTGGTTTTCTTGCACCATGACTGCCTGTCCTGCACCCAACATGCAGCTTTTATTGCTGGTGAGTCTGGTTATGAGTTTTTATTGATGTTCCAAGTCTGGTTTTATTGCTGTATATGAATCTGGTTATGAAACCCCTGGTCCAGGGCTGAGGCTTTAAGTGCTCTGGGCTCTCCTTGCTTTGCGCAGCCTCCTCCACTCCATGCTGCTGAGCTTTGGGAAGATGTCACCAGCCTGCACTGATGGCCTCCTCCCTGACAGGTAACTGCTGGTCAATCACTCTTGGGCTCCTTGCTGCTGTGATAGTCCAGACACCATGACTTGACTTCCTAGCACTGTATTGACCTGCAAAGGCAACAGGGGGATGCCACCGATCCTGATTTTCTAGGCCTCTGGTACCCGCTTTGGTGTGCAAAGCCCATGCTTTTGTGTTAGATGAAATGTCTACAGGTGGTGAGAGCTGCTGGGACATTCCTTGGCTGTGGCCTCACTTTAGGAGTGCACCTCTGCTCCCTCCTGGCTCCATCCCTCACTCGCCTGGTAACAGTCATGTACTCACACTCTGGGTTGAGATGCTGTTGGGCTGGGGAAGGCCACGGGGAGGCTGCACAGCACAAGTCCACCTTACAGTGAGACTGACAAACAGGAGAAGTGGTCAGAAGAAGAGCAGAGCAATTCCATGACGTCAAACAGATGGTCCTGCAAGTAGGCAGGTACCAGTGACTGTGCAGCAGCAAGATAGGGAACTGATGATGTGGCAGCACTTCTGCAAACCAGAACCTGAGAGGATCACGAGCCAAACATAAGTCAACAGCTCAGAACAGTGTGACAAAAGGCAAACAGCAGCCTGACATATGCAAGCAGGTGAATCACGCGCAAGGCACATGAAACAGTCCCGGTCACAGCCTGAGCCCAGCATGCGGGTACCAGCGGGGAAGATGCCACCTCAGGGATGAATACAAGGGGACGATGACACTCGACCACCAGGGAGCGGCTTGGGCGCCTGGAGCAGCTGGATCCCGGGAAGCTGCAGAGGCAAGAGAAATAACTGCCCTCGGTCTGCCTCGGGAGGCCACCCGTTGCTGGGGACTCGGGGGAGCTGGCGCGGGGGACTGGCGTGTGCACCAGCCTGTGCCCCAGTGCCAGGGAGCGGCGGTTGCAGCGGCCCCAGCCCCGCTCCAGCACAGGGGCTTGGGCAGGGCAGCTGAAGCTCCCGGCCCGTCACCGGGCGGGTTTGCCAGGGGGCTGCGCGGCTGCCCCGCGTGCCGGCCTCCCCACGGCCCCACCCGCCGGGGCCGCCCCCCTGCGCTGCGGCGGGCGCGTCTCTGCGGGGGGCGGGCAGGCGGTGGGGCCGTCCCTCCGCGCATCCCCCCGCGCACCCTCCGTCCCTCCGCCCCTCCTTGAATCCCTCTGTCCCTCCGCGCATCCCGCCGTACATCTCTTCATCTCTCCGCGCATCCCTTCGCCCTTCTTGCATCCATCCATCTCTCCGCACATTCCTCTGCCCCTCCATATCTCCGTGCGCCCCTCCTTGCATCCCTCTATCTCTCCGCGCTTCTCTCCGCGCTTCCCTCCGCCCCCTGCGCATCCCTCCATCTTTCCGCACATCTCTGTTCCTCTCCGCGCACCCCTCCTTGCATCCCGCTATCTTTCCGCTCACCCTGCACCCCTCGCGCACCCCTCCGTCCGCCGCAGCACCCGCAGCACCCATCACTGCCCGGGTATGGCGGGGCGGCCGCGCTTCCTCTGCGGCGTGGTGGAAGGTAGGTCCCCCCGGGGCCGCGGCTGCGGCCGGTTCCCCGCCCGGGCATTGCAGGGGCCCGGTACATCCCGAGCGTACGGGGGCCGGGAAGCGCCTCCGGGACCGAGCCGCGCCCGGGACCCTGGGTATCGGGAAAGCAGGGAGCCGGGCCATGCACAGCACCTTATCTTTGCCCAGGGGTGTGGGACGAGCACCCTTAGTGACATTTCCCAGACCCCCCCAGTGATCTTCCTCAGCACTTCCCCAGAGAGCACTGCTGCACCCCTCACTCCCCTCCACCCTTGCAGTGGGACTTGGGGACCCACTGTTCTGCCTCCAGCACTGGGTGTGGGGAGCATCACCCTGGTGTGTGCCCCTCCTGCCTCCCTGCTGCAGTGAACTCGGCCTCAGGCCATGCCCAGAGCTGGCCAGAGGAGACTCATCTCTTATGGCAGCTCTGTACAGCTCAACACCATCCTTCTGCCACCCCCAGCTTTTGTTTCTGCAGCTTGGCACCTCTGGAGCTGGGCCAGGCCTGGCACCCACTAAGCAAAAGCGTCTCCACTTTTTCTAGCAGCAGAGTACCCCCTGAAGCCCACTGTCTTGACTGGGAGGAAGCAAACACACCATGCAGAAAAATGCAAAATAAATAGAATGTGCAGGCATGGGGAAGTTGATAGTAGAAAGAAATATGATTGAGACAAGAATCGTTGGTATAGAAAAGCTGACCTGGGAGAGAGGACACAGATGCTGCCAGAGTCACTCCAGGCACAGGAGGAGGTCTTCAGAGAGTGAGGAATGAAAGGCATCCCTCACCCTGGAACACAGGCCCTGGCGTGAAGCTGTAGCAGGGCCAGGAGTGTCCTACAAAGAGACCCTGCGCCCTCCGGACACCCTGCACATTGTCAGCAGCTGCCAGGGAGCAGAGACAGACTGATATGGATGGGTGACCTGCACAGGACAGGAGGGTCTAGGGAACATTTTGGGCCTCGGGAGTTTGTGTTCATCAGGATTTTGCTAATGGTTGCTAAGAAATTGCTGAGAGAAATCCCAGATGGCCCAGGGCCTGGCAAGTGATGGTGTTGATGAGTTACTGGTGTAGTGCTGGGCCGTGTGCAAGCCAAAGTACAAACACACAGCATCACTCTTCAGTCATGTCTGCCTTCCAAAAAGCAGAGCACCAGCATCGCTCCTCCGGAGACGCAGCCACAGGCACAAACAGATTTTGCTGGTACAATGTAAGCCAGTTTACTGGGGAGAAAATGGGTGGCATTTTCAACAGAGCTGCTGCTGACAGGGCACTTGTGAGGAGTGGAGGTCATGCTTGCAAGGCAGTGTCAGGTCACAGTAAGTGTGAGTGAGACACTCTCAGGCAGATACTGAGATTTTAGGACCCCACTGAACTGAGCAGGAGTTCCTGTGGGTTGTGAAATAGAAAATCTGTCATAGAAATAACTTCTTTGGGTGAAATGTCTGCTGGGATCCTTGAGTAGCCACAAATTTGGCCCTGTGAATAGTGGGGATGGCCAGCAAGGAGAATATACATTATTTCAAAGTAGATGGAATAACTGCATAGATGCTCAAGCAGGTAGAAGGTCTATCTGCAAAGCCAGTGACGTTCTGTGTGTGCTGTGGCACAATCTGCTGCCCCACTGCCTGAGATTGGCGTTGGGAACTGCACGGTGGGCTCCTGCCAAATAGAGCAGGGTGTCAGGGTCCCCTCCCAGGCAGCCCAGCTCCGGTGCCATGGGGAAATGCAGGTGTGTTTCTGGGCAGTGCTGACCTCATTCCAGATGCTGAGAACTGGCCTTGTCTCACAGACAGCAGAGTCATTGCGATCCACCCTGGTGTGCTGCCCAGGTCAGCGGCCACATTCACTTCCCTGGCTATCTGCTCCGGTTGGCCTTGTCTGCTAGAAAGCGCACTGACAGATTTATAGTTGCCCATGATGCAGAGCCCACCTGAAACCAGGCAGCTGCCTCAGTGGCTGATTGCCATTGCTGCTTAAGACATAATTTGTTTTCTCTGAGATGTCACATTGCAGATGCCAGATCTTGCAGAGACTTGAAGTGACTGAAGATTCTTCTCTAGCTAAATTTCAGCTCTATGCTGGAACTCAGAGGTTGCCCTTAACCTTCTCTTTAAGGAGCTGTCAAATCTGCATCTCTCCAAACCCATTTACCTTCCTATTCTCCCCCATCCCCAAGTGAACTGGCTTGCTTCCCACTTTTTATTCTTTCTTTCTGGCTTTGCAGACAGCTCTGCACCTCCCAGGACTTCATACATGCAGAAACAGGACTCCTTGACATTAACCTGTCTATGTTTAGCCTGTATCTGGGGCTAAACTACAGCAGTTGCTCTATCACCGAGTGACCTCTCTCCAGCAGAAAAGGCGAAGTGGGAAAAGGAGAAGAGCCCTGTGGGTTGAAATTAAAATGGATTTAGTGAAACAGCCAAAAAATACCACTATAAAGCATAAAAAGTTATACTTATCCCAGCAAACATACAGAAGTCACAACAGACAGGAAGGTGTCCTTGGGAGAAAGAAGAAGACCAGGATCGGGAGGAGCTACAGCACGAGCCCCATCCCCAGCAAACTTCCCCCTTTATACTGAGCGTGAAGTTTCTGGTCTGGGACACATCTGGAGCCAACTCGGGTCAGCTGCCCTGGCTGACTCCAGACTGCTGGCAGCCTGCAGACCATGGCTGGACTGGGGTTCTGTCCCAGCCAAACCAGGACATGGTCCCAACAGGGGAATGGGTGTTGCGTATCCAGCAGTGCCCCTGATCACTATATCCAGTCACAGACAGGTTCCCTGCCATGCAGAGCAGAGAGCAGACTATCAGCTGCTATGGTGCTGCAGCCTCCACCTTGTCTCAGACACTGGTGCCCAATAACCGCCTAAAGGCTGTAAGCATCAGAAACAGAAACTTGGGAGTTTGCTGGCTCCAGATCTGTATTTCCTGCATTGGATTTTGTTGATGTGAACCTTCTCGAAGGGCAATGTCCTTGCATCCAGCCTTGGTGGTCACTGATAAGTGTCTTTGTTAGCAGTAAGGCAGCTCCCTGGTGTGCCCCCCCCTTTCTGGATGTTCCCTTTGAGAGCTTATGGGGATGGTGTTTTCCAGTGAGGGACAGATGAGGTGTCTGTGGAATGTCTTATGGAGTCACAGCCCCAGCACTTGTAGGCATCCCCATGGGTTGTTTGTGTGCTCCTGATTTGAACAGTTTGCCATGGGACAGGATGCTGCCCCAAAGTGCTGCCCTGCTGCAATGCAGGTATGTGCTTGCAGGGTATAGGGCAGAGCTGTATCTTGTGCCATTCTGGTGCAATTTGAGTTGGGCAGTGATTAAAGACAGAGAGAGCAGCTTTGATAGCCCATACAGGAGGTGGTGCTCTGCTTGACACAGCCTGACACTACCAGAGAGATGCAGAGACACACTCAGAGACACAGTTTCTGTAAAGAAAATCCTCAGGCAGAAAACTCTACGGAGGACGTACAATAGCTCTGTGCTTCGGTGCACCCCAAAATCATGCTGGAGTGCCTTATAACCTGGCCAGCCCTAGGCCATCTCCTGCAGGCTTGGCTTTCACTCTGCAATTTCCCTCTCCAGGTTAAGTGCTCCCTTGTGCAGTTGTTCCCAGCTGCCTCTTTCTGGGAGGGATGGAGGCACAGACATTATAACCCCTTGCTTGGATACCAATGCCCAGCAAGATCATGGCAAGATAATAGACATCTGAAGTACCCCAAGGTGAACAACTGGTGCGTCTCTGGGTTTAAAGCATCCACTTAAGGACACCATAGAGAGAGAGATTCTGTTTTAAGGCAGTACTGCCAACTGCATTTTGTCTTTTTTCCCCCTTCTATAGGTTTCTATGGGAGACCATGGTCCATGGAGCAGAGGAAACTTCTCTTTCAATGGCAAGTATCCTGAATTTTCCTCTATGAAGGTACTAGCCCACGGCAGAGTGGCAAGATGGAAGCCAGAGTGGTGTGGAGGCAGGAATGGGGAGGGAAGACATGCCAGAGGGAGGTTCCTGAGGCTGGCTGGCCATTGGGAGGCCAGGGCAGTGGCAGTGAATGTGGGTCATGCCTCTCCCAGGGCTGCTCCTGCCGTGGCACCTCTGTCCCAGCACTATCGCACCCTGGATCCTTCCTGGGGAAAGATTTCCAGCCCTGGGCTGGATGCACAGCTCAAGAAGGCCCAGACAGATGTGGGCTGTGCTGCTCAGTGCCGGCAGATGGTGCTGGGACCCTGCTGCAGCCCAGCTGCAGCCAGATGTGCATGGCTGGGGTGTCTGGGCCAGTACTGAGCACCCCAAGGGAGTGGGGTTTGGGGAGGGGCCCTGGGAGGGGCTGGGTGGGCACTGGCCCCTGTGTGCTGGTGCCATGCAGCTGGCATGGGTGCTCTGGTGAGGGTGCAGACCCACGGGGACCTCTCAGGGGGACAGGGTCAGACTCTGCTGCCTATGCCATGGAAGGAGTGATGGTAAGGATTTGGAGGGGAGCACAGGGGCTACAAGAGTCCAAAAATGCCACCTCTGGAGGCACCAGAAAAGCTGCTCTGCCCTGACTGCAGTGTGGCGTGGGTTGGCCAGGACGGCCCCTGTGCAGGAGGGGTGTCAGGGAGCAGGCAGAGGGACTGGGGCTGTAAATGGGAAGTCAGATCCACATGAGAGAAAACGTGGGGTGTTCAGCGGGTGGAAGCCCACCTCAGCTGCTGACCTGGCAGGACGAGTGCCCATTGTCTCATCTCTGAACCGTGCAGGCCTGGTCCGGTGCCACATGGCACCAGTGCGTGTGGGTGCGCTGGCCACAGGACAGCACACTGTGTGCCAGCAGCAAGCAGCCAGCTCACCCTGCCTGGGGCCATCACCCCACCACTATGTGCTCCCAGCTTTCCATCATCACAGGGCTTTGTCAAGTGGTTAAAACTTCCAAGGAAGGTTGTTAACTCAACCCACCTCCTAGGAGGTAACATTGTGTTTGTCTCAGAGACTTTCTCACCCAGATGCACTATCTTTCTGGAGATCCCTGAACAGCACAAATTGTTGGGCTCAGCACTGGGAGCACTGACTGAGGTTTGTGTCTCTGTGTGGCCATCAAAAGCCCACTGGGCAGGGCTCCCTGAGCGAGGGAAGAGCTGCAGCCCCACATTCAGGGGGCTTTGTGCGAGCAGAGGCTGGAAGCCTGCAGGACAGGGTGCAAGGAGAGGGCACCATGTGCCAAGGAGTTCCTGGTGTCACCGACTGGCACCTGCCTGGGTACCTCTTTGCAAAGAGCCCATCTGGAGCCTGGGATGACCCCTAGTCCTTGCTGCACAGGCTGAGACGCTGGGGGCTGAACTGCTACATGTACGCGCCCAAGGATGAGCTGAAGCACCGGCTGCTCTGGCGAGAGCCCTACACAGAGCATGAGGCAGGTAGCGGCTCTGTTGGGCCCCAGCATGGGTGGGCTGCCAGCATCATGGGTCCTTGAGGGTGAAGCATGATTTGCATCTTGGCCAGGGTCAGACAGGCTGCTACCACTGCTCCTGACAGGAACCTGCCAGCTGCAGGGAGCCCCATGGGCCCTGCCTGGTGCAAGGAGACCCCCGGACCCTGCCCAATACAAGGGACCTCCCCAGACCCTGCCCATCACCTGGGTTCGCTTAGGAGACGACCAGGCATGGGGAGCTCCCCACATGGGTCTCTGTCAGTGTGCTCAATCAGGCCAGGGCCCATGGAGCCTTCAGAGTCTCCTCTATGCTAAGGGACTGGAAACTGTCTCCCCTGGCCCTCTCCCCTCCAGATGCTCTCATGCCCCACTGGTGTCCTCAGCTCCTTCTGTTTGGACCACTGGAGTTCCCTCTCCCTCCATCCCTTCTCTCCCTCCATCCCTTCTCTCCCTCCATTCCTTCCCTCCCTCCCTCCCTTGCCTCCCAGTGCTCACAGCTCCCCTCTGCTTTGTCCCCAGCCCGTATGCAGTCTCTCATCGAAGCTGCCCAAGAGCAGGGTGTGGAGTTTGTTTTTGCCATCTCTGCTGGCCAGGACATGGTGTTCTCAAGCGCCGGGGATCGGCTCCTGCTGCAGCAAAAACTCAGGCAGGTACCGTGGGCTGTTCCTTCATCCCAACGGTCCCGGGTGAGGGGCACGTGTGCTTGTGTGTGGACCCCATGCCCACCCCAAAGGCTGATGTGGGGCTGTAAACCCCTCCTGCTGCTGCGCAGCAAGGAGCGGGTCTGTGGGTGCCCGGTGGCAGATGTGCTGTCCCTGTCACAGTGACAAAGAACTAAGGGCTCTGTGGCTGCCTGGGTGCTGGTGGGCAGTGCTGGGAGCAGGAGAGGCCAAGCCCCAGAGCTTGCCGGGCAAGGGAAGGTAAAGAGATGCTGGCACAGTGGGTCTGCTCCGTGGGCAGCTGCTCCTCACTGCAGCACAGCCCAGGCAGCAGCTCCCTGCACTGTGCCCTGCCCGGCTGCCTCTCCACAGCTGCTCACAACCAGCCCTGGCACAGGGAGCCCCTGCCTGAGTGCGCGGCCGCTCCTCTCGAGGCTCCTCCACTCCTGTCTGGGCTCCCCGCACTGCAGGGCGATGCAGGGGCATGGGGCAGGGGGAGCAGATGTGGTGGGCAGCCCAGCTGTGGCACGGTGGGAGCGGTCTGTGGGCCATGGCAGCACAGACTCGGGTTTGAAGGGGCTCCTGGTCCATAGCACACATGGCTGTGCCCAGGGCTCGGGGCAGGGGGGGGTTGTGGCTGCAGGGCTGGGCAGGCGTGGGAGACGCGGCGAGGGCTGCCCTGCCTGCCCTGTCTGCCCGGCTGTCCTTATGGGGCCCAGGCAGTGGGAACTGGTCTGGGCTTTCTGCCGCCTTTCTTTCCACTGCCCAGGGGTCCTAGCAGCCCATGCCCATGCCTGCAGGTGGCTGCCATGGGGTGCCACTCCTTCGCACTGCTCTTTGATGACATTGACCCCAGCATGTGCCAAGCTGACAGAGACGTCTTCCCCTCCCTGGCGAAGGCTCAGGCCTCTGTGGCCAATGAGGTGTACCAGGAGCTGGGCCAACCCTCCATCTTCCTCTTCTGCCCTACAGGTACCACCTGCAGCCGTGGCACCCCACAGCAGATTGGGGTGCCTATTGGCTGGCTGAACTGGCACTTGTGTCAGTGGAGAGCTGACTGCCTTGAGCCTCCACATCTCCCTTCAGCCCTCTCGTGTCCTTCTGGGAGCCCTGGAGATCTCAGGACCAGGGCAGGGCCAGGCTTCAGCCATGCATGCTGTACTCCTTGTCCTGCCATCTTCCCAGCCTCTGCCCACTGACCCCAGGGATCTCTGCTCTCATTGTCTGTGCCCCTCAAGGGACGCCCTGTGCTCTATCCACAGAGTACTGCAGCTCCCTGTGCTCTCCCAGCCCCAGCCAGTCCTGCTACCTGCTGACCATCGGCCAGGAGCTGCTCCCGGAGATCGGTGTCATCTGGACAGGTGAGCACCTGGCCCAGAACTGGAGGAGTGTGGCCTCTGTGACAGCCACTGGCTGCAGATGCTTGCAGCCTGCAAGTCGAGCCAGCAGCGGCCCCGTTGTGATGCCCTTTGGTATTAGGGTGCACAGCCCTGGCTAGGCAGGCAGCGGGTCGGGCTCTGGGTCTGCTCTCCTGATGGGGAGAGTGGGCTGGGGTGGCTCGACCCTTGTCTTCCTCGCTCAGCCCCCAGAGGTGTGCATGCTGCTGTTGTGAGCGTGCCTGGTGGACCGCGCTGCCTGTGTGCTCCACACCCTCCATGTCCTGATGCTCCAGGTCCCAAGGTGGTGTCACAGGAGCTCTCGGCAGAGATGCTGGAGGAGGTGGAGGGTGTCCTGCAGCGCCGTCCCATCATCTGGGACAACCTGTATGCTAACGACTATGACTGCAGACGCGTCTTCCTGGGCCCCTATACGGGACGTGCCCCCGGCCTCATGCCCAGGCTCTGTGGACTGCTGCTCAACCCCAACTGTGAGCTCCAGGCCAACTTCATCCCCATACACACGCTGGGCAGCTGGTTTCGGAGCGAGCTGGGGAGCTGTGCCCACCCTGATCGCACAGGTACCTGCCACAGTGCCACAGACAGCTCTCTACGTGGGCCCCCAGTGTCAGCGGTGAGCTGGTGCACCTGGGGCAGGGCCTGCCCATTGCTGCCCATCTTTGCCATGGCCCTGCAAGGCTTCCTGCATGGCAGCCTGGGTGAGGCGTCTCACCTGGCTGGGCATCACCCAACACTCGAGAGCATGAGATCCATCCTGGGGGCATCTCCTTGGAGGGGAGGGGGCTGCCCACCCTCAGTGTGTCGTGGGAGGGCTCCATCACACAAAGAGCGGGGTTGCCCGGGCTGATGAGCTCCAGTTCCTTAGGGATGGAGGGTGCGACAACTCTGGGAGACAGCCCAGACCCACAAGAGGGGAGCTACAGGCCCCAGGAGGCCTTGGAGCTGGCACTGCGTGACTGGGTGGCTGAGATACACCGTCAGACCTTGGAGCCAGGTAGGTGATGAACTCAGCTGAGCAACATCCCAGGGTGCTGGATGGGCTCTGCTGGGAGCTTGGCAGGGTGAGGGACCCCCATCCCTGCCTGTCTGGATGAGGAGGTCTGTGTGTGTCGTGGAGGGTGGGTGTGGGTGTCCATCACACCATGCTGCCCCTGGGTGCTCATGCCCTGGCTGCATCCCGGAGGGAGTCTCCTCGGCTGGCAGGGTGGGAGCCTGGGCCACGACTCAGCTCTGGAAGAGGAGGTTCAGCCAGATGCAAGCTTGCTGTTTGCCTCTGCTAAGCCTGTGGCCTCACTAGCCACAGATGTCCCAGAGCACAGAGCGATGCAAAGCCCATGGTCCCAGCAGCTCCCTGGTCCCTGCCAGCTCAGAGATGGAGCTTCCCAGCACAGCCACCCCCAAGGCTGTCCTGCCCCAGGGGCAGCAGTTTCCATGCAGGTGCCAGAGGGGCTCCCCCTTGCTCCTCTCTGCCAGGAGGAAGGACCCCAGGACAACCCAGTGTCAGCCTCAAGGGAAGAATGAAGCTGCAGCCTGGCACAGTGGGAGAACAGGAGGTCATGCCCAAAACCCAGCCCCATGACTCAGTTCCCAGTGGGGCATTCCAGCATGGCCCCGAGCCCTGCGGCGTGGCTCTGGCAGAGGGAAGGAGGAAGGTGACCTCGGAGCTGAAGAACAGTGGGAGCAGGAGCCCCACCAGTGGTCGGCAAAGCTCCACAGAGGACAGGGACCAGCTCAGCATGGGGAACAGAGCAAACTGTGAGCCCCCTTCTGCTCTGCCCAGCATGGGTGGGGGTGCCCAGTCCTCAGGAACCCCGGTGCCTGCTGAGACCCTCCACAGCTCAGGCCCCGCCATGTGCTGCAGCAATGAGGCCAACATCAACCAGAGCCTTCCCCTACCCACCAGTGATGCCATGACAGGGGGTGGCAACACCACCCAGCCTCCCAGTAGTGCCCAGCCTGAGGCCAGCAAGGCTGACATGCCCCAGACACCCCCAGGGCCTGGGGCTGGCGCCAGCCCTGTGTCCCCATCACCGCTTCCTGATGGGGCTGGCGCCAGCCCTGTGCCCCCATCACCACTCATTGATGGGGCTGGTGCCAGCCCTGTGCCCCCATCACTGCTTCCTGATGGGGCTGGCACCAGCCCTGTGTCCCCATCACCGCTTCCTGATGGGGCTGGTGCCAGCCCTGTGCCCCCATCACTGCTCATTGATGGGGCTGGTGCCAGCCCTGTCCCCATGGCACCATTGACCCCAGAGGAGGCTGGGTGCAGCCCCATGTACCTACTGGCCCTGGAGGCTGGGTCTGGCCCCACTGTACCACTGACCCCCAGGGAGGCCAAGACTAGCCCCACAGCACTGCTGACATCAGAGGAGGCCAGATCCAGCTTCACAGCACCAGTAGTCCCAGAAGATGCCAGGACCAGCCCCACGGCACTGGTAACTCCAGGGGAGGCTGGGTCTGTTCCCATGGCACCATTGACCTCAGAGGAGGCCACATCCATCCCCATGGCACCGCTGACCCCAGAAGAGGCTGGGCCTGTCCCTACGGCACTGCTAACCCTTGAGGAGTCTGGGTCCAACCCCACAGCACCACTGACTCTGGAGGAGGTGCGGATGCTGGTGGAGCTCTTCTACCTGCCCTACCATCACGGGCCACTGGCGCAGCATCTCCTGGAGCACTTTCGGTGGCTCCGGGCAAACAGCCTCAGCGTGGGGGTCCCGGCCATGGCAGCTGATGCCTGTGGGGTAAGGCTGGTCCGGGTGCTGCTGTGGGATGGTGCCTGTCGCAGCTGTGCTGACGGCTGTCTGTTTTGCAGGGTGCGCGGTGGCGTGACCGAGCCCAGTCCTTCCAGCTGCTCTGCGCTCAGACGTGCCGCCTGCACAGCCACTTTGTCAGCACCGTCGGCTGGGCGCTGCTCTATGACCTCCACCCCTACCTCTGGGACATCCGCAACATGCTGCTGGCCGCCAGCGCATTCGTCCTCTGGCTGGGTATGTGGCTGCTGCCAGCCCCTCTGGCCCTGCAGAATGTATCCACACCCTGGCACAATCCAGCCGTGCCGGCATCCAGGCCCTGGACGCTGTGGCACAGCCAGGGTGCCTGAGCCTTTTTCTGTGGGGATCTGCTGTTTCGCCCCCAAAGAGGTGAAGGTGTCTGGGACCCCTCCTAGATCTGTGGGGTCCCTGTGTCCATCCAGGGATGCCGGGGTCTCTCCAGGGAGTGCACCTCCCTTTGGCACCTTCCCCATGTAGCCCCGTGTCACATGCTCACCCCCCGCCTCCTTTGCAGATGGCCATCTCCTGAGCGACCCAGACCCCAAGGGCGCCTGGGGAAGCTGCTTTGGCTGTAAGTACTGGTGCCTGGGCATGGGGCCCTGGCTGCCACCCTTCGTCACCTCTGCCCCTGCAGCAACTGCCAGCACTCACCATCGGGCTGCCCTTGCCCGTACTCTGCGGGCCAAGCGGAGCAGGAGTGGCCATGCTGACACCTCTTTGTGCCACGTCACACCGAGGCAGTGCAGGCACTGCTGCTGGGGACAGGGCAGTCGTTGGAGCAGCTCTTCGCCGTCTCTCACAGTCTGGGAGGAATGCCTGTTTCTACAACATGGTTCCTCAGCCCTTTTCATTCAAGGACCCCTTAGCCTTCCTGGTAAAGGGGTCCATGGGCCACCGGGAGTGGTAATGTCCTGGGTGACAGAGGGAGGTTGGATTTTAACACCTGTGCATCACTTTGGAAGTCCCTGTTCCTCTGGTTTACGGTTCCCTGGTAGCTCTGTAGGCTTTGTGACCTCTTACAAACCAAGAACAGTTACCAGATGACAACCTGAGAGGGTCTTCGCACTAACCCACTTCAAGCCCTGTTGTGGAGGGTTTGTTGCTACCCCAGTGCCCATGCCCCAGTGCAGGCCCATGCCTTGTCGAGGTCCCACATCTGGGCTGCGCAGCTGCAGGGATGGATCCTGGGAGCTGTGAGCAGTGTGGATTGTGGTCTTGCTGTGTGATGGAGGCTGATCTCCTCCTGGTCCAGCAGGTTTTTGTTCACCTCAAGTGTGTCTTATCTCCTGCTGCCTCCAGGGTGCCAGAACATCACTGCCCCCATCCTGCTGGGGAGGGACGCTGAACCCTGGGTGCGCCGTGGGGGCCTCTTTGGAGAGTTGCAGGTGAGAGTATACCTGTATCTGTGGGGGCTGAAGGAGCCGTTGGGCAGCCAGAATCCCACTGCTGCTCCAGGCCCTGCAGTGGGAAGGCTGCAAATTTGGGAAGGCAGGGCTGCCCTGGGCCTCTGTGCCTTGGCTGCAGGTTCTGGGGTTTAGGGTGCCTTGGAGGGACCCTCCTCCTGTTGCCTGCAGGACAAGGTTTGGAGCCAGGACAACCTGCTCCCTGATGGACTGTGTCTCTTCCAGGCGCTTCTGCCTGTGGGAAACAGCTGTGACCTCTTCTACCACCCACCTCCACTCTTCCCATCCAGCCAGCTGTACCTCCTGCGCCCGCTACTGCCCCTGGACAAGGTGGGAGCCGTAGCCCGAGGGAGTGGCCCACACCAATCCGTCCAGAGCTCGCCTTTGCATGGCCTGTGCTGCACGTGCGCTAACAAGATACGTGCTCGTCTGCCACTGCCTGCTGCCCCCAGGGCTGAGCTTGCAGCGCAGGGTGATGCAGGTGGGAAGGGACCTCTGGGTTCCAGCCCTGCTTGGAGCAGGCCAGCCTGGAGCAGGTCACCTGGGGCTGTGTCCAGCAGGGCAGGAGAGCAGGTGTTGTGTCCAGCAGTCTTGGCAGGGACCATCACCCGCCTCCCTGTGATGAGTGCCTGGACAGAGCCCCTCCTGGCAGCCAGAAGCAGGGGAGGGGGACCCGATGCAGAAGTGAGCAGCAGGCACAGCCCCGGGTAAACTGGCACAGCCTCGGAGTCACCAGGTTGCAGGGGCAATCTCCAGAGCACCCCAGCACTGCTCTTCAGAGGTGCCAGGAAAAGTCCAGAACAGGACAGGCCTGGATGGTGATCTCCTGCAGCTCTGAGCGCTGCTTGAGCCTGTTGAGGTTCATCTCCAAATCAATCCCTTCTTCAAACCCTCCTCCAGTTTACAGGAACATTCTGTGCTGGAGAGGCAGCAGCCTCTGCCAGCTGTGACCTGCTTGCTGCCTGCCCCCCGCTCCATTTGACTTCACATCAGTTTGATGGATTGGGGAGGGAAGGAGAAAATTTGGAGGTGGGTGGACACAGAAGCTGAGCTGCTGCCAAGTCCAGCTTGGAACCTCTGGGTTCCCCACATACCCTGCACACCCTGCTCCCTCGCTCTGCTGCCTCTCCTGGCCAGAGGAAACGCTGACGCTGCAGCTCCAGCCATCATGGGCACAACTGCACATCCCTGCTAAATACAGCACCCGGCAACGCCCAGATGCAGCGATGGTACAGGACAGAGGAGGAGTTGTGAGCATGTGAGAGAAGATTATGGTATCAGGCTGCAGCTAGACGGCTGAATGTCTGTGGCCCAAGAAAATTTAGAAGATCCAGCTCAGCACTTCAGTCCATGCCGAGCACAGCACTATCCTGCCCTTGTTGTTCCGTGGTTGGGCGGCTTCTCCTCGGCAGCCTCTCCTCGGAGAAGCAAAGCTTTTATCGGGATGTGCTTCCCACTGGTCCTGCGAGCAGCAGCAACCTCGAACATGACCCAGATAGGAAATTTTGAGATGTCCCACTCTGCACATGCTCTGTGGAGACTTGAGCTTCAGTGTTGGTTTTGCTGCTGTTCCAGCTGCTCTGAGCATGCTCTGTCCTGGGCTGAGCAGCATTTCTTCAACTGCTGATGCTCTGAGATGCCTCGCTGGAATGGTCATTCCTTGTGTTGGTGTTGCTTGCTGTGGTAACAAGTCTGAGGACAGCAGAAGGTGGTGCAGGGTGCATCACTTGGCACAGACGCCTATGCCCTTGCATGGCTGAAGTACATACCTCCATGCCTTCATACCTCCATGCCTTCATACCTTCACACTTTCATACCTTTACCTGATCACGGTCCCTCTGTGGTCACCTCAGGCAGCTGCCAGTACACAGTGCTGCAGCAGGGGCTGCAACGAAGGTGGCAGCAGTGGCAGGGCAGCAGTGGGACAGGGATTGGGCAGAGCCAGAGCTGAGGTAGATCTGGGTCTTCCAGGGAGAACTTTACCGAATGTGCCGAGAGAGTTTGGACTGTGACCCCAAAGTGGCAGAGATCCTGGCGGCCCACCCCGATCTCCTCGGTGACAGGTGAGATGTGGCCTCTCTGGGTCTCCCTCTTTCCAGGGTGATGCAGGGCCATGGTGCGAGGCAGTGGCCTCTCTTTGCAGCCCAGTGGGGCCAGCTCTGCCTGCCCTGTGGCTAGCAGTGGGAGAGGGTGGGGCAGTCCCTGAGCTAATGTCCAGATGGGTTGTGGCAGCCTGCCTGCAGGTGTACTCCAGTGGCTCTCCTTGGCTGCGGACTTCTGCTGATCCCAAAGGGATGGTCTGGTGGGTGCTGGGCTGGTCCAGTGGGGTGTGGGGTGCTGTCCTGCCAGGGCAGGAAGGAGGTGGGTGGTCTGAGCTGTCCCTGGGGCAGGCTGGGCTCCAGCTCAGCAGTGCTTCCGCTCTGGCTGGCAGGCTGCTGGGCAGCTTCCTGAGCCTGAGCCCCGAATACACCTTTGTGCTGGAGGATGAGGGTGGTCTGTGCGGCTACGCAGCCGGAGCGCTCTGTGCTGAGGGCTTCCTGCAGCAGCGAGACAGCAGCTGGCTGCCGGCCACACGGCACAAGTATCCCCAAGACCTGGGCACAGGTGCCCCAGCTCTGGGACAGGTGAGGAGGCACCTGGAGCAGAGGAGAGTGGGCATGGGGGTATGGAGGGGGTTCCCTTACTTGCATTTGTCTCCTGCAGGATACCCTGGAGGAAGCACTGCTCTTCTTCCACGCAGAGCCACCGACCGTGCCCCTGCCTGTGCTGCGGCGCTTCCCCTCCATAGTGCAGCTGGGCACGGCCCCGCGGGTGCTGGACGTGGGGGCCAGCCGCAGCCTGGCCATCTGCCTGCTCAGCGCACTCAGAGCCAACGGTGAGCATCACCTGATGCCCTCCAGTCCAGCACCACCCCATCCTGACTGCCCCCTTGCTCACCCCAGAGCTGGAAGTCAGCCCCACCTGCACCCCAGCTCCCAGCACGGGGCTGAGGTAGCCCTCACTGGGGTTGCATGTCCCTTCTGATGTAGTCTGGTCCCAGCTCTCAGGCACTGTGCCCTCCCCTTGCACCCAGGGACACAGGGACCTGTGTCTCAGGGCATCTGCAGGCACCCAGTGCCAAAGGGCAGTGGAGGGGCTGACTCCCTTGTGGAGGGGGTCCCAGGGACTGGCCCCCAGCCCCACTGCTGAGGTCCCAGTGCCAGGATCCCAACGTCTCACCTTCTTTCCAGGGTCGCGGGGAGTGTTTTGCCAGGTCAGTGCTGATGACCGGCAGCAGCTGAGCTTCTACAGCAAGCTGGGCTTCGTTGCCCTGCCAGTGGCCTGGGGCACCTCTCCTGATGCTCGGCTCCTGGGACGTCTCCTCTGAGCATGCTGCATTGGGTGAGGGCACAGGGAGGCCATGCCACAGGACAGGCTGACCCCCGTCCTGTGCATCATCAGCCTGAGAGAGCAGGAGCAGGGGGCACCTTGAGAAGGGCAGGTACATCTGGTGGGGTGAGCAGGATGCTACTGGGGTATGTGCAGGGGACTGGGCTGTGAGGGTCCTTGGGTGACAGAGAGGGTTTTCTGCCACCTCAGGAGGTCTGGGTATCAGGGCCCCTCCACTCCTCCCTTAACTACCCCTCTTTGCTGAGCACCCTCCAACTCTGCTGAGGAGCCAGTAGCATCCCCAGGCTGGCTGCAGACCACCAGGCACCACTGGCAGTATTTTGGGTGGTGGTCCCAGAGTGTGGCACAGTGTGTTAATGATGAGAGTGTCCCTGTCCCACAGGCTGGGCTGTCCAGCTCTTTCCACCCCCTTTGTGTCCCTAAGTTGGGAGGCGAGTGCCAGGGCTGGCTCTTGGCACCAAGGATCGATCTCGTACAGGACACGGTGAGGCAGCCTCCACCTCTGCTGCCCCAGGGCTGAGGGAAGTGCTGTCCTTGGCAATAAAGCATTTGCTGGGCTCTCACCGTGGTTTGTCTCTTGGGACAAGTGTTAGGGTACCAGTGTGTCCCTTGCATGCCCTCATGCCCACCTTTCAAGCCAGCCCTGTCTGTCCGCTTCCCACTGGCTGTTGTTACAGTTGCTCCTATGAACCTCAAATGAAGCAGCTCCCCTCATGCCCACCTCTCCAGCTGCTTGCTGGCCCCCGCCTACTGGGATCTCCAGGCTGGCAGCATGTGCTCACGGCAGGGTTCCCACGGAGCTGGGCGGACCCCATCCCTGCAGGATAGGGCTCTCTTGCTGGATGGGAACCCTCAGGCCTGGGCCTCTGCTGCGGACACGGCTCCTTGCTGGCCTGGGGGCCGCTGCACGTCCAGGACAGGCAGGATGGCTGCGGGGGGTAGGTCTGTCCAGCCATCCCGCGGCAGCCTCTGGAGAAGTGCTGGCGGGGAGGGCGGAAGGAGCAAACCCTCACTTAAGTTTCTCCCCTGTGTCCTCCAGAGCTGGCTGCCTCTGGCCCAGGGGCGACAGGGAGGTTGGAGCAGCCCGGTCTCTGTACCCAGGGCTGCCGTGGGGCGCCCAGGCTGGACACGGAGCCCGGAGATACCGGCCTGGTGGCACCCGGCTCCCACGGCCCCGCGGGTGGAAGCACGGCTCGGGGACCGTCCGCGGGCGGTCGGGGAACGCTGGGCTGTCCGGAGGAGTGCCCGGGGCTGTCTCCCTGCAGCGGGCAACCTCACCTCGCGGCCCGGAGCGGCGGCGCAATCCTCCGGGCCCCGGCCCGTCGGGACGGTGCCGCCCCTGGAGAGGAGCCCAGACCCGGCAGGGGCCCCGGTCGGGCCGGCCCCATCCCGGGGCGGGGGCCCGGAGGCGAGGGGCCCGTCCTCGCCATACCGGCTGCGGGGCCGGGCCTGGGCCGCGCCGGGCCGGCCCCGGACACTTGGGCACGGGGCGGGCCGGTGCGAAGAGGGGCGGTGCGGCGCGGCGCGGCAAGGCTAGGCTTTGCTTGGCACGCCTCGGCTCGGCACTACACGGCTCGGCTGGACGCTCCCGCTCGGCGCCACCGGAGCCGCGGGGACGAAAGGTACCGCTCGCGGCAGTCGAACGGGACCGGTCCGGAGCCGGCGGGTCTGGGTGCGCAGAACCGTGCCCGGCACCCGCGGAACCCGTGTCGGGACGCAGGCGGGGGTGAGGACGGGGGCGGCCGGGTGCGGATGCCGGCGCCGGGACTGGCGGTGCGGAGCGGAGCCGGGTGCGGAGCGGTACCGGGTGCGGGAGGCTGGTGTCTCAGCGCGGGGGTCGCGCAGCCGTCGCCGCAGGGCAGGGCGCCGGGGCAGGGCCGGGGGCGTGTTTCCGCGGTGCCCTTTTCGCTGCCTCAAAGCGCCGGTTCCCAGAGCGGGGGTGTGGGTGTCGGCGGGCACGGGCGGGCCTCGGCTTCTCGTGGCTGCAGGGACGTGCCCGGTGTTCGCTCCGTGCCGGCAGCGCGGGGGATGCGGAGCTGTGCGGTGGGTGCGGGTGTGCGCGGGTGCGCAGGGTGACAGAGCGAGAGGCTGTGGGTGCACAGACGCACATGTCCCCACGGGCTGAGGGTGGTGGGTGCTGCATCGGGGCTCTGCGGCCACGCCGTGTCCCGGGGCGTGCTGGGTTCGTTTGCTGAGCTGTGCTTTGCAAAGGCCGGTGGAGACTCGGAATTTCTGTGAAGATGGAATTTGATGTAGCCCTTTGAAAGAGAGGATGGTGGAAGGCATGTGAGGTGTGAGGCCTGGGGGGACATTATCTCTTCCCTGCTGTCCAAGGGGAGCAGACAGGCAGCTGAGCAGGTTACCCATCTCTCGGTAGCTCCATAGCAGTCTGCCTCTCTGCTCTGGGGTGCCTGGTACCCGCAGCCCTGCTGCCTGCCTCCCTCTAGCCCCATCTCCTGCCCCTCAGTTTGCCTGGGTCACGTGATGGCTGGAGCGTCTGCACATTCCTCCAGGGTCTTTCCCTCCTGCCTGCAGCCGGTTCCTCCCAGGGCTGCCCCTCCAGAGTCCAGGGGAGCTCGGAGCAGAGCAAGGAAGACGCTGGTAGAGCCGAGGGCCCAGCTATGACCTGGGGAAACTGGGTGGTGTTAGAAACTGCAAGAGCTGTCATGTGACCTGCCCTGGCTTAGAGGGTGACAGCAGGACAGGGGGACATCAAGTAGCCCCGTGGAGCTGGACTCAGAATCAGCAAGGGAAGTGAGGTGCAGCTCTGGCATGCACCCGGTGCTCTGCCCCGGCTGACACCCCAGAGAGCTCCGGGAGTGGGGGTGACCTGTCCATATCAGCATCCCTGTCACTGGGGGTATGCAGAGGCTTGGTGTGGACAGGTACCCTGCCTTCTGGGCAGTGAGCAGCAGAGGGCTCCCAGCCAGTGGGAGGTGGGTGATGTTGGGAGATGTCACCATGCCTGCCAGGGTGGCCAGGCTCCTGTGGTGGCTCTGGGCTGCTTGCATCCAGTGCTTTTGGGACCAGTTCAGCTGTGAAGGCCTGCTGCCCTCCAGACCTTTTCTTTGCTCACCTTGGAGCTCTGATCCTATGGGGCCCCTGAAGACAGCCAGAGAGGTGCTGGGGCTCCCCCAGCTCATGCACACACACTCATGTCACCCCAGGGCTGCCAGGAAGCGGGAGGAACAAAGCAGCCCTCTCCAGGCAGACGGGATTGTGAAAGGGATGGTGTTGGGCTGTTCATGCTGGGACCCTGGGGAGAAGGGGGGATGGAGCCCAGTGCCTGAAGCCATGGGACCCACCAGACCTTCTCCTGCCCCGAGTGCTGGGGATGCGACCCCATGCTCTCAGGGATGTCCTGGCGTGGGCAGAGTGTGACCGCGTCACCCTTTAACCTTCCCAAGGAAGGATAAACAGAGGGAGCTTCTTCCTCCTTGTGCTGGCAGGTTTCCCAGGTCTTCGATTGCTTGTGCTGCTCTTCTCTGAGTCCTCCCATTTGTCAGTGACTGGCTTGCTCCATGTCCCCATGTGTGTGTGTCCAAGGCTGTTGCTGAGAGAGTATGTTCCTGCAGGGCCTGTCATGGCCCTTCCCTGCTCCTGGGATGGCAGCCCCATGCGCAAGAATGGCCAATGCTTGGCTGATCAAACAGGTCGACTTGCTGGGGGCCCTTGTTCATTAGGAGCTGCCCCTTCCTGAGGTCTCTTCAGTGTTCACTGGGGTTTTGCTGGGGCAGACCGATGTCCCTCTGTGTCCCGCAGTGCTGAATGGCCCACCAGATCTGAGCAGTCCTCAGGAGCCAGCAGCCCTCCTGGCTCCAGGCACCCCTTGTTGGCACTGCTCACCCCTTGCTGGCACAATCCAACCCCTCCAGGAGGGGCAGCGCCACTGCAAGACTCAGTCAGGGAAGCAGAGCGATGGTGGAGGCAGCACCTGTCTGGGAGGGGTGTAGGCCCTGCCAGGGTGGCCCTGTCAGGGGTGCACATGAGCTCCCACCATCTACAGGGACATGTAGAACCAATGCTGCTGGCATGGGAGCAGGGCTGTACGGTACTGCCCTCGGCACTGAAGGGTCCCTCTGCCTGTGCCAGCCTTGGCCGCGCAGGGCTGAGGCCAGGGGGATGAGGGGAGTCCCCAAGTTTCAGCCCTGTGAGGCTCTGGGACATCCTGCTACCATCACCAGCTGTGCCGTGGGCCAGGAGGTGGCTCAGGGCCCTGCACACGCCCATCCGGGACATTCCTGAGGTTTCCTGGGCAGTGTTGAGGACCTGGGCTGCTCTCTGGCTCCCACGCCCAGTGTTTGCTCAGGGCCTGCCTGTCCTCCCGAGCCCTTTCCACTTGCTGCTGTGTGTCTGAGCCCACTCATACGCTGGGGCAGGCACGTTCGGTGTGGCATGGCCCGGCACAGGCTGTCCAGCAGCTCTGGGAGGAGCCCCAGTCCAAGGGGTGACTATCCCTGGCTGGAGCAGGCAGCTGGCAGCAGGATGGATGGGGTGCTGGGGCAGGACTGTGCCCAGCTCCCGTCCAAGACATGTGACAGCAGCCATGGGACATGCCTGGACACCTGTCTCTGTCCCAGGTGATTCCCGGCCCACTGCCCCTCCATGTGCTGGCTGGACATGTCCAGCCTGTCTGCACTTCCGTCTTTCACCATCTCCAGGGGTTGTGTGGGGTTCCTGCAGGTTTCCTGTTCTCTGAAAGCACCAGCACTCATGTCTTCCCACTGTGCTGCCAGTGGCATCAGCTGTGCCCTGTGTCAGCTCCCAGGGTGGGAGCTGTCACTTTTGGGGACCTTTGCTCTCAGCCAGAAGGAGCAGCCTGCGGAGGCTGGGCAGGAGGGTGCACCTTCCCCTGGCCAGAGCTGGGAAGGGGATGGGAAATCCCCCTCGGGTCCCTTGTGCTGGGTGATCAGCCCCTCCAGGGTGGAGGGATCCCCCAGCCCCAGCAAAAGAGCCCCAGCACTGGCACGGATCTTGTGCCCTTCTGCCATGCCAGCCAGCAGGACTGCGGTCCCCTGAGGCTGTGTCAGGGCTGGGGGAAAGGGGCCCATGCTGGAACTGGGAGATGCTGCACCTGGATCAGCCCCATCTGCAGAGCTGTGCTGCAGCTCCTGGGATGGCCCCACTGCAGTTGAGGGGGGAGTCCCCATTCTGGAGCACAGGAAGGACTGGGAGCAAAGCCTGGCAGCAGAGCAGGAAGGTCGGACAGCATCCCATGGCTGGAGCAGAGCAAAGAAACTGCTTGTGTCTCCGAAAATGGAAAAAGTGATGTGGACAATGAGAGCCCTGTCAGCCTGACCTCCCCGGCACATGGACTTGGAGCACGTTTGGAGAGGGAGATAGTGCAGGCAGGGGGAAAAGACTTGTGCTGTGCCCCAGGGAGCTCCCTCAGCCAGCCCAACAGCTATCCCGGGCTGGATATCCTGAGCTGAGCTATCCTGAGCCCTCAGCAGGGCTCTCACTGGGAAACACCGAGATGAGCGGCAGGAGCTGAGGACAGGCTAAGCTGTGAGGGCAGAGGAGGCACAGAGGGGATGAGGGACGCTGGAGCCTGAGCGGGGAGAAGCCGTGACGTGGAAGGAGTGCCGAGAGCGGCAGCAAGATGGGGTTAATGGAGAAATGGGTGGCAGAGGTTTGAGCAACTGAAGGACTGTGAGGAAGGGAAAAGCACAACACACTTTGAAATACAGAGGCTGAGGTGGCTGAGCTGGGAGTGCCAGCATGGGGCTGCAACAGAATGTCCCTGCCCTGTCTGAGGGCACCTTCTGCTGCAGCTGTAGGAGTTGGGGTCCTGGGCTGGGGGTCATTTGTTCTGGTCTCACACAACCGTGCAGCTGTCACCCTGGCCACCCTGGTGTAGGAATGTGGAAGCCCTCCCAGCATCAGCTCCTCTGGCTGTGCCCTGTGCCCACCTGGACGTGGGGATCTGGCAGGGCTGTGAGACCTTGGGCACCCGTGGGGCTGCACCACATCGGCACAGGGCTGGAGCTGGGACCTGTCACCAAGCTGGGCAGTCTTGGTGACACCCGTGACTTCGGTGATCCTGTTCAGACTGAGATCCTGGAAGTCACACTGATGGGGCTCAGTGGGGCCTGGGGCTCGGTGAGGACTCGGTTCTTTGCTGCGCAAAGCCCAAGCACTTTCTGAGGTGCCATGTTCTGGTCTCTGGCCTGACACCCTTTGTTCCTAAATGCACAGGCTTAAATTTTCCTTGTAGTCAAGGATACAGGCTACACGATGCCATTTTACCAGGCTGTCCAGGTCCGTGCCCATCACAGTTCTGCTCTCTCCTACACATTTCTGTCTTTGCAGACTGTAGCAGGAGAGGAGATTTTTCCTCCTGCAGACATGGTTGTGCTTTGAAAACCATGTGATCCTCACCAGAAAGCCCACTGAATAGTGACCTCCCCATTGTAACCACATTTTAGATCCAGCAGGTGACCAGTTTTAATCCACTTAGTAGAAGGTGCACTGGTTTTGTTGAGTGCTAATTATTCATTAAAAGGTGGTGCCAGATGAATTGAATGCCTTCCAGTCTCAGCCTGTTATATCAACGCAGTTACTCCAATTAACCAAACCTGTGATCTCATAAAAGGTCACACCAGCTTTCTGACATGGGCTCTTTCTGCGGAGCGGTAGAGATGGGCAGTAATTGTGCTGTTGTCCTTCAGCGTTGTGCTGACCTGCTCCGAACCAGCCCAGAGCTGCTGGCAGTGTGCATCGGCAGAGATCATCCTGCTCGTTCAGGGCAAGTGGAGCTCTGGTCCTTGTGCGCGCGCAGCTTTCCCTGCTGCAGACCACGATACAGTTAGCTCCGAGAGGGCCCAAATGTGTGCTGTGCGTGGTGGTATAGCTCTGAGGATTTATAATGCTTCATTTGGCCAGGAGGGATGTCCCCTTGGTGACCAATGGGTGGAACAAGAAGTGTTTTGTTACTGCTGTGAGACGGAAAACTCAACCCTGAGCTGCTTTCCAGGGATGTGGACAGCACTTTCCTGCCCTGCCTACCCCTGGAAAGCCCAGAGACCCCCTTCCCCAAGCCGCTAGCAGGGCTGGGGTGGCCCTTTGCACCAGCCCTCCTCTTTCTCCTGCCACAACAGGCTGATTAAAAGGTTTAGCAAAGCATTTCCCTGCTGCCTGCCCACAAATATGCTTCCCGCTGGGCTTTGTTTTGCTCTTGCACTGCCAAAGCCGGCAGCTGAGAGGCAGGGAGCCCAGGGCCAGCTCCAGCTGACCCCAGGGCTCGTGGGCTGCCCTGAGCCAGTGCTCGTTCCTTCCTGATGCTGTGTCCCCATCAGCACGTGGTGTCCCTGTGCCCCAGGCTGGGACAGAAGAGAGAATGGGACTGAGCTGATGTGATTGCCCCAAGGGGGTTGGTCTGTGTCCCACCACAATGTCTCCCACTGGCCTGGACTGGTGTCACTGGCCCTTGTCACCCCTCTCCCTCTGTCCGTGAGTATCCCTGTGGACACCAGCTGCTGATCCCAAGGGGTTTTTGGTGGTATCTCCAATGTGGCACATGCCCAAGGGACTGGCAGCAGGGCCAGGCCCCTTCAGGGTCTGTGAGAGGGGCCCCTGTGGCACAGCCCCATGCTGGGAGCCTGTGTGGGCTTTGCATTGGTTTTCCTTCCTCTAAACCTGTAGCTAATCGCTGGAGTCTGAAGTCGCCCTGCTCATGGGTGAGCCAGACCTTGCTCTTTTTTCCGTTGTCTGATGACAAGCACAAGCTGTGTGAGTGCAGGATCTGCTCTCAGGGTGGGGGATGTGGGGCACTGACATGTAGTTCTGGTGGGCCTGTCCAGGGGGGCTCCTGGGTTTGGGGTGTGCTCTCCCTCCTGTGGAAGGGCCTGTCTGGAAGGGTGCTGTGAGGCTGCGGCAGCGGGAGGTGGGTTGCCGTGCTGGGTTAGCATCGGAGCTTTGCCATCAAAACCACATCTGGAGCAGGGCTGACACCACCCACATGGACACGCTGTTCCTGGACACCCCGTTCCTGGGCTGCCGCGGCACCCACAGGGTTAATTTGATCCCTGACGGAAGGCAAGGCGGTTCACAGAGAAGGGTTTTCACCATTGTTTGCCGATGGGACTGGAGCAGGAATACCACATCTCCCTCCGGTATTCCGGGAGCCACAGATGTTATTGGAGGGCTGGAGAAACGCCGCACAGAGAGGAATGTGGAAGGGGAGCTCCGCCGGCCACACTCGCCCCTCATGACAGCTCCTCATGACCAGCAGCCGTCGCGCTGCTCGAGGCGGATCGGGCTCCAGCCGGGCTTTCCCCGCGCCCCGGTCCCGTTCCAGCTCCCTCTGCTCCGGCAGCCGACCCCCCTTGGTCCCGGCTGGCTGTCCAGGGGGGGACGCACACTGTTTGCCATCGCTGCCCTGTGGCACAGGGGATGTGGCCCAGTGGGGCGGTGGGATGTCGGTAGCAGCCGTTCACAGAGGGGTGCCGGGGAGGTACCGAGGATGGGCTGGCTCTGGTCGGGACAAGCCGCACGGGCACGCGGGTGCTGAGCAGAACTGCGTGAGCGGAGATTTAACCAGCACGGGGCTGGTGTTTTGACACAGCTCGTGCACTCCCCATGTCGTGACCCTTTCTGCCTTTGCAGAGCCAAGCTGCCATGGGAAGCCGTGGCACGTGGGCAAGGCGGGAACTGCTGGTGCTGCTGAGCAGCGTGTGGCTGTGGGTGTGCAGTGCCCAGCCCACCCCCCCAGGTCCCACGCACCCCTCCAGACCCCAGCTGAGGTTTCGCCTGGCTGGCTACCCCCGCAAGCACAACGAGGGCCGTGTCGAGGTATTCTACAACGATGAGTGGGGCACCATCTGCGACGATGACTTCACGCTGGCCAACGCGCACGTGCTGTGCCGGCACCTCGGCTTTGTGGCTGCCACTGGCTGGGCCCACAGCGCCAAGTATGGCAAAGGCGTCGGTAAGAGAGTGGTGGTGGTCGCAGCCGCCCCATACTGCGTGGGCTGCGGCAGCAGATCAGCTGCTGCTGTGGGGCACTGTGCACCCTGCAGCAGTTATACATGCACATGTGGTGGGATGGTGGGTTAGGGTGGAGGCTTTAGCACAGAATCATAGAATCATGAAATGGTTTGGGTGGGAAGGGACCTTTCACGGCCATCTAGTCCAGCCCTGGCCAACCTCTACTGGAATGGTTCCTGGGATGAGGCAGCAACCACCTATCTGGGCCAGGGTCTCACCACTCTCAGCCTCACAAATTTCTTCCTTTTCACCAGTCTGAATCTCCCTCTTTTAGTTCAACCATCACCCCTTTTCCTGTCCCAACAGGCCCTGCTCAAAAGTCTGTTCCCACCTTTCTGACAGGCCCCTTGAAGTCCTGAAAGTCCCCAAGCAGGTTGGGCAGAGCAGCCCCCTGGGGAGGTGGGAACTCCCCAGCTGCAGATCCCCCACTCTGGGCTTTGCATTTCACCAGCCTCAGCTGAGTGCCGAGGGAGGGCAGCCCCAGCCCAACACCCGCACTCCTGCTGTACACTCGTGTGGTCCTGGCCATGCTCCACAGGCACCTTCCACATGGGCTTGCCCCCCCTCACCCTGGCCCTGGTGTCTGGCAGGGCGGATCTGGCTGGACAACATGAATTGTGCTGGGGACGAGAAGAGCATTGGGGACTGCAAACACCGGGGCTGGGGGAACAGCGACTGCAGCCATGAGGAAGATGCAGGAGTCATCTGCAAAGATGAGCGCATCCCAGGCTTCAAGGACTCCAACGTCATCGAGGTGAGGAAGCTGCTGGCCACGGTGGGCGGATGGTGCTGTCTAGGGTCCCGCAGAGCCAGCTGCCAGGACCCTGCCCTAGGGCAGCCCAGCTGTGGCCTTGGTCCTTCCTGAACAGTCAGGAGGTGGTTTCCCCACCACACACGAGCAGGCTCCCATGTGAGGACCAGGGCATGAGCTGTCCCCATCTTCCCTGCCTGGGAACACGGTGCTGCCGCAGCCTCTCCTGAGCATCCTGAGCTGCCACTTCCCCCAGCAGCGTCCCTGGGCCAGGGCTTCTGTCTCACGCCTTTGCAGCCTGTTTTCTTCTTTCTCCTGCCTGCCAGAACCCTTGGTCCCAGAGCGGCTCCTCCATGCTGCACTGCCCCAGCACGTGTGGCCTGTCCTTTTTGTCCCTTCCTCTTCTGGGCTGTTTCCCAGACCAGGCTTGTGGCTACACTTGTCCTCCTGTCTGGGGCCCCTTCCCCACCCAGCCATGGTGCCTGTGGAGGATGAGGCTCTGCTCAGCCTGTGGCTTGGATGTGGGGACATGGCACAGCTCTAGGCATGTGACAGCAGATCTGCAAGGTGAGGGGGCTGGGGCCATGTCCTGCAGGCTGTGCCCAGTGTCTTAGAATTATAGAATCAGGGAATCGTTTGGGGTGGGAGAGACCTTGGAGCTCCTGGAGTCCAACCACACCAAGCACTGCCTGGGCACCACTGACCCCTGGCCCTCAGCACCACAGCTCCACAGGGGGCTTGGAAACCCCTCCAGGGAT
>JANHGN010006792.1:10195-20917 GCA_024605025.1 Megaceryle maxima | reverse complement strand
GAGGTTGGCCGGGGCTCTGAGCACCCTGCTCTGGTTGCAGATGGCCCTGCTCCCTGCAGGGGGGTTGGACCAGGTGAGCTTGAAAGGTCCTTTCTCACCCAAACCATTCTGTGATTCTCTGATTCTATGATAATTTGGGGCAACAAACTCAGCTATGTACTAAACAGAACGGTTCAAGTCACTCTTGCTGTCAAACGGCCCGTTAACTCTGGGGTATTCATCTCCTTCTGCAAGAAACGGAGGCAGAAGGCAGAAGCCAGTGCTGCAAGGGGCCAGTGTGAGGCTCTGCACTGCTGAGGAGAGGCCAGGACAAAGAACTCAACCCCAGCGCTTGGGAAATTCAACTTTCTCCCCCCCACCACTGCTCTCCATCCCCTTTGCTAGAAAATAACAGCAGCACGTTGGGAAAGGCTTCTGAGGGACCTGTAAGAGTACAATCCCCAGTGGGCCTGTCTTGCACCGGTCCTCAGCACGGAGGATGAGCTGCATCCATCAGCCTGCTGTTCTTTTAAGGAAAAAAACAACATGTGGTTGGAGACTTTGGAGGAAAATAAAGATTTCTCCATTTCACTCTGCCAGAGAACGCCGGTTACCTAGGAACAGACACACTTCTCTACTGCGGCCAGTTCTTCTCATCAAGCACAGGATGAGCATTTATTGTCTTGTGATCAAGAGAAAAACACAAACGAAAACCCAGAGCTCCACAAGTGACAGGAAACATCGCAGACGTACGCGCCACGTGATGCCAAACAAAACCAGGAGCCAGGTCCAGGTTAATGGTGTTAAGACATCTTAGAAATCTAATGTAAACATTAAAAAACATAGAGTCATCCAAAAAAAAAATAAGCCATGGTAGTTCAGGCAGCGTATTAAAGTCAACTTTCTAGCATCAAAGAGGCTGGAGGGGGCTGGGAGATGGCAGAGCCCATGCAGAGAGAGGTTCACTGAAGCTCTGCGGAGAATGCTAACGGGGCGCGGATCTGGTGTCTGCCTCCAACCCTCTTGGCTGGCAGGCTCCTAAGTACCCCCTGTCCTTGCATCCAGCATTTTCAACATGACTGAAAGTGGGAAGTGGGTCCTTCAAAGCAGCCCTCCCAGATTATCCAAGGGAAAAAAAAAAAAAAAAAAAAAAAGAAAAGAAAAAAACCAAAGAGAAGCAGCCAAAGGAGACCCTGGCAACGCTTCCCCTCTTGGTTCCTTTGAAATCTCCAACCTGACAGGCTACAAATGGACAGACACCAATCGCTTTGGAAAGTTTGGCAAGAGGCTGAGGATGGCGAGGGGCAGGGCTGGAGGGAGCGTGGTACACGGGGGCACCACGGTCTGGCTTCCACATAGGGCCAGTCTCACGTTCAGCCCCATTCACCTCCCCTGCCTCCCCTGTAGTGCAATCGTGGTTCCAGGGAGTTAATCGACAGGCGGTTCTTTCATCACCCTCTGATGGCAAGCGACAAAGAACACTTAAAATTACACTTGACACAAGACAAAGGCACCTACAAGCTTGATAACGCCATCGGGTACTGTTCTCTTAAGAAGGCTTCAAGCGTTTTTACCTACAAGCTCCTGGCTAGAAAAAAAACCCAAACAAAACCCAGCCTTGATGTTCAGAGCACGTTAAACATCCCAGAGCCAGCAAAAGGCTGGTTCTGCAGCAGGGCCTCGGTGATGCCTGTAAACAGAAGCCGAGGGAGACTCTGCCCTCTGCCCCAGGTTTGCTTTCGCTTTGGCCTTAGGAACAAAGGCGTCCTGCGGACTCCAATCTGAACTTGACGTGGTATTTACAGGAAAAGTTAATGGTGCAAATGGGAATTTTTGTGAGGGTGATGGGGGAGGACAAGTTCTCCTTCACAAACTAGTATTTTATTAGATAAGGCACGTGTTGAGACAGTTTTCAAAAGATCACTTGCATATCAGTTCCACCTCACTAGGACAACCTCCCTGTCCCTTTCCAGGAGCCAATTTTGTTTTCCAGTTACTCGGTGTGAATTTGGAGTGACTCCACTTATACCAGAACACCTCTGGGAAGCACCCGCCAGCCAGGCAGGCTCTGGGTCTGACCCACGGGTGCCCAACACCTCCCCAGTCTCTGCAGGGAGCACTCCCATCCTTCACAGGATCACTGGCTGAAACTTCCACAGCCAAAGACTTTGAACACTCACTCCCTATAAAAATATTGGGAATTTACCCTCCCAGTTTCAACAGGTTTGAAACAAAAAATTCACAGCAAGCTGTTGAGGGAGAAGAAAAAAAAAAAACCCCAAAACCTGCAGCCTCTGCTGCCTGGATCACTGTAGGACACAGGGGAAAGGGATGGCTCAGGCTACAGGAGTCCTGACGAGCAGGTGCAGAACAGAGATGAACGAGGAGAGGGACGCCAGCACAAACACAGGCTGGGTGACGAGTGGATTGAGAGCAGCCTTGCAGTGAAGGACTTTGGGGGTGCCAGCTGATGAAGCACTGAACATAAGCCCAAAAAATGAACCATGTCCTGGGCTGCATCAAAAGATGCGTGGCCAGCAGGTCAAAGGAATCTATTCTGCCCCTCTACTCGGCTATTGTGAGACCCCACCTGGAGTACAGCGCCCAGCTTTGGAGCTCCCAACACAAGAAGGACATGGATCTGTTAGAGAGGGTCCAGAGGAGGCCAGAAAGGCTATCAGAGGGCTGGGGCACTTCTACAAGGACAGGCTGGAAGAGTTGAGTCTGTTCAGCCTGGAGAAGAGAGAGCTCCAGGGAGACCTTATAGTGGCCTCCAGTACCTGAAGGGGGTACAGGAAAGCTGGGGAGGGGTCTTATAAGGGCTTGTAGTGATGGGACAAGGGGAAAGGGTTTTAAACTAGAGCAGGGTAGGTTTAGACTGGACCTTAGGAAGAAGTTCTTCACTCTGAGGGTGGTGAGACACTGGAACAGGTTGCCCAGAGAAGCTGTGGACACCTCATCCCTGGAAGTGTTTAAGACCAGGCTGGATGAGGCTCTGAACAACCTGCTGTAGTGGGAGGCGTCCCTGCCATGGGCAGGGGACCTTGGAATGAGAGGATCTTTAAGGTCCCTTCCAACTCAAGCTATTCTATGGTTCTCAGGGACGACGATCCCTCCCACCAGCATTACCCACTCTTCAGCTGCTCTCAGGGCAAGGCAAGAATCTCTCTCCCTGCTTGAACAAGGAAAGTGCTGCTGGCTACACAGACAGTGTGCCTGGTGAACATCTGCTATGAGGGCTAACAAGTTCTCCTTGGTCTACCAGACCCCACTGCCTAATGTCTGGATTTCAACTCTGTTGGGAAAAGGCAGAATTAAAACCATTCACTGTAGGAGAATATTCCTAAACCACGCTGGGCCCCAGCATGGAGATCAAGTTGTCTTGATAGTCAAGGAAAAGCGTGTCCCAGGAGGGCAAGGTGTCCCCCGCGGGGCATTTCTCGGGTCAGCACAAAACCTGGATGGCCCAGATGTGGAGTTTAGAGGGCACAGAGATCTTGTGCTGCCTGCTTGTGACAGGGTGAACATCACCCAGATAGCCAGGCCCAAAGCCCAGTGTCAGTCAGCTTTCCAACTGGTTCCAGGCGGCTTTGAATCAGGCTTTTTAGCGAGCAATCATGAACCAAATGAGATGAATCTGTGCCTCTGAAGCACAAAGATCCAGCAGAAATTGTCAGGAAAACAAGAGCTCTAGCATAACCATGGTCCTAGCCAGGCGAATGAGGACTCCTGTGGACTTCACATTGGAACACCACTCACCCCCTGCAAGCACCGTTATTTACGGGCTTCTTCACCAGAGAGCACAAAGCAAGTGAGGTTGTAGATTTTACAAATACCTTGGATATCGTTAGTACCAAATAATTTCAGTGTTGCATGTCCCTTAGGAGTGAAAAATTCCAGATCATTCATCCAGGAAAGTGAACACCAGTTGCTACTAATGCCCTGACTGGGTTTGTGACAGAGGCTCATGCCGGGCACGTGGTGAGGACGAAGCAGGGAGGTGGGAGAAGCAGCAGTCGTGGCGGTGGTCACAGTCGTGGGGAAGCGAAGCCTTTTTCCCACATGGGTCACAAGAGGATTCCCTCAAGCAAGGGCAGCGAGCAGTTGGTTCCCCAGTCTGCAATGAGGCAAATACTGGTATCTCAATGCAAACAAAAAATAACCTTTTGGAGAAGGTCGTGCAGGGCTCCGGAGGTGGCAAGTGCTGACGGCACGGACCTTCTGTGGTGAGGAGGAGACTGAAAATAAAAATGTCCCCAAGATGGGGTGCTTGGAGGCGGGGAATGCAAATGATCTTTTCAAATAACAATAGTAAAAAGACCAAAATGAAGAGAATCCAGGCAGTTTGCAGCTATTGCTGCTTAAGGTCATTGGTTTCCTGGGGGATAGCTGGGCACTGTGGGATACCCTGGCAGGTTGTTCCCAGAAAAATTGCTGTACTGGGCCTCCCTGCTGGGGGGGTTCCTCCATGTGCCACTGTTCCACTCGTCCTGGGCTTTCTGAAAGCTTCCACCAGCCCCTCGGTAGATTTTATGCACCTAATGGATGGAAGAGAGAAGAGGAGGAAAGTCAGCAAGAGGTGCTCTCAGCTCAGAAGAGCTATAGCCACTTTGGTACTGTGTCGTGTGTTTCTGTAAAGAGCTCTGTTTCCAATGAACAAAAGCACTAGAAATGCAGTAATACAGTGAAGAGGGGTGGCAAATAGATAATATCAACCCAAGACTTGAACCCATTCCAGCCACATGCCTGGGATTGAGGCTGGGGATCCCACAGCAAGGCAGCCGACCCAGGCCAGCGGGCTGAAACTCTCCCAAACTGACACCGCTGCTTCAGCAGCTGCTTCCCTCCTCCTCTGCCATCGCTCCAGCAAAGCTTTCCAGGCAGTCCTACCCCCAAATCCTTCCTTCTGCAGAGAACCAAGGACCACCTCCCATCCTGCCACCCAGATCCCACTGCAGGGGCCATCTCGAGATGCTTCACCTTCACCATCAGTGACCATCCCCACGAGCAATGAAGCTCGTTACGAGTGAGGTGCAGAAACACTGCCACATGAAACAGTGCCAATGTTCAGCACTGGCTGTCTTGTGTTACCTGGGCTTGCCCTCTGGATGCTGCGAGAGCCACCACCTGACTACACTACAAACCCTTTAGAAGCAGCGATGGCTTGCGGTGGCTACGCCGTCTGTTCACGTTATTGCCATACAAAGGGCGGATACACCAAGTCAGAGAGACAGGTGAAGCACCTACCCTCAGAATGCAGATGAGCATTGCGACCGCTGACATTGTAAACATAATGGCAGGGAACAGCATGAACACAGCAGCTGCAATGTTGCTGCTGAAGAAGGCAATGGCTGACAGCCATCCGCTGGAAGAAATGGAAAGAGACAGACCATATCATCACAGCTCTCTTTTTAAAGTGTCCTTTTTATCAGGAAAACTGTTTACCCACACCCAGAAATTACAAAGCACTTTTAAAGCTCTTGTAAAAAAAAGGAACAGTGAAAAAAATGGGTAGAGTTAAAAGCAGCTCAGGTAGGTACTTCCTCAGGATTTCAAATCTTGCTGGCCAGCATCTCTTGATAATCTGATCTCAGACCTTTAGGGGACAGCCACCTGCATGGACTTTGTTAAAAGATTTATTCCCAAAGTGCTCTTGGTTGTGCAGGTCGTGCATCTAGAGACCAGACCTGGCATGAGGGAACATGAGGGTCCTGTGATTCACACCGCATCCCTATTCCTTTGATGGCAACAACCATGTAGGACAACTGGAGAGCATTGGCAGTTAACAACCCAAAATGCTCTATGGAGTGCCAGGACTTTCTATTATTCGTAGCTTCAGCAGGAACTGCTCTCAAGTCTCTAGAGACAGAAAGTTAAAATGCCAAACAGTTATAACATAACCAGGGACAGACACTAAAATGCTCCCATTTATTTTAGGATGACTCTCACAATACTTGCTCTATAGGCCAGCAGTGAGTCATCTCGAGCTGCTCACCATGTGCTGCGAATACTCTGAAGGCAATGCTAAGAGAGGATCAGATGAACCTTGAAACTGGCTGGTTAAACATTAAAAAGAAATCAATCTTGTAGGAAGGTGCTAAAAAGAAGCACGTGAAGATACCCAACTTCTGCCAGTACAGTAACAAAAACAGAACTGTGTGCTCTGTAGTTATGCCCCAGAGAACAAAAAGCTCCTTCCACACCTCACACTGTGCAGACCCCCACCAGCTTCTCAAAGGTTCACAGAAACAGCCCATAGCCTGGAACTCTCAGGTCCAGGAGCTGAGTGCTCAGCTGAAGGAGCATCCTGCTTACCAAGCTCCCCATCCAGAGAAACCAATCGCCTGCAGGACTGTGAGAATAAATTGTGCACCAAAGATGAAGAAAAAGGCCATAAAATTAAACGAGCTGTCCGACCTGTGAAGGAAGAGAGGGAGTTAGGGGAAGAGCAGCACCTCGTGTTGCTTCCCACAGATGTTTGCCCCCATCACAACTAAACCCTCCCATGTGGTGTCTGGGAAGAGACCCCTCTCCAGCTGTGTGCTTTGAGGGCTACTCCTCTTTCCCTGGCAGCACAAGCCCAGATCCATGAATCATCAGTGCCTAATCTCTTCCAATACGCCTGGCTCCTGCAATGGCTCTCCCAAAGTAACTGCTTATATGACACATGAGGAGTTTCCGGCAGAACAGAGTGTGCCTGAATCATTTCTCTGCCTTAATACGTGAAGACAGCACAGCCTGGCACCTGAGCAGCTCAGCCGCTGCGTGCAGGCACAAGGGAGCCCAAACACCAGCAGGCAGAGTCTGCCCGTACGCTAAAAGTGATCGCTGAGCATGAGAATTTCAGCTGGGATGCCTCAGAGGCTGCTCCTCATCGCGCTTACACGCCCACGGTTAATAACCCAGCACTGGGACAGCACAGAAGGAGAAACAGCCACAGGAGGAGCAGGCGGTGCCCTGTCCGGGCGCTGCAGAAGGATTCTTTCACATCTTTGCAGGCTCCACAGCTTCAGGCTGAGAGGGTCCTTTAATTTATGCAGGTACAACAGAGAGCGTGTCCAGGATTCCAAAGGAGAAGCCTAAGCAGGCACCTTCCTGGTCTCTCTGTCGAGTGCCCCGGGGCACGGCGCTGTCTGGCTGGAGTTTTGGCTCTGCCGCAGAACTGCAGCAGAACATCTTCATCCCATTAAGGCAGCTACGTCGAGGAGCCAGCCTTTCACCACAAGCCCAGGCACATCTACAACTCCCCAAACTATTGAATTTAATGACACAAACGATTCCCATCCTCCCAGGAACTCAAAGGGCCCATAATTTACAGAAGAGATTTACAAAACCCACTTCAGTTGCTTCTGAGGCAGCTCGGTGCGAGGGGGAGTTTGCACAAGAGCTCCAGTCATCCCCAGCTCCTGCACAAACCCTGAAAGTATTTAAATGTTTATTATTTTAATTATTATTATGTTAATCCTTATTAGTATTATAATTCTAGCCCCTACTGCCTACAGAGGAGACCCTGAGCTCTGGAGAGGTCGATGCTGTGGACTCTGGGTACTCTGAGACAAAGGGAAATGCCTCCAGGCAGGGCTCTGCTGCTCTGAGCGTTGGTTTGGTTGCCTTCAATCTTTCGAAAGACGGACACAGAGATGCTGTGAAAAAGCATTTGCCACCCCCAGTATCCTCATGATCCCACCCTTCAAATACCACCTCAGAGTAAAGCAACGTGAAAGAAATGCTCTAAACACGGGGCTGTTCATAGCAGCGCCCGTCATCATCCAATTAACCAGGATTAGGCTCAAGGCTGAGCCTCCAAACAGCCTCCTGCAACTATGACCTGAAAAGGCTGGAGGAGTCTTCCTTTGAGAGGATCTGTGGGAATTACTGAGGATACACAGAAAAAGTGATTTCCAATCCAGCTTTCTGGTGCAGATTTGCAACAGCTCTGCCCCAGTGCCAAAGCTCTGCAGCTAATTTAATTTTGGATGCAGATGGATGCTGGGGGTTTTACAGCAGCATCCTCACAGCGCATGGTGCCACTACCCAAGGGTCACCCCTTCCTAGAACAAGCGGCTCTGACCTCGCTGTCCCCGATCACGAGGAGCTGCGGTCCCCCGGGGAGCGGTGCTGCCCCACCACAGCCCTTTCAGAGGCTCTTCTGCAACTGATGTCACAGTCAACGATCCCTGGGCTTGTCAGTCTGTCCCCAGGGCTTATTCTTTTTATAACTGTAGAAGTCTTTACACAGAGTAACCTCAGGGACCTCTCAGTATTCAGTTGCATAAACACACACAAACAACATTAAAGAAATAATTAGAAACGGCCCTCGTGAAGCCCAGAGGAGGTCAACAGGGAGGAGTCAAATTTTCCCAACTTCACGGCTCTTTGAACCGAGCTCTGACTTGGGCTTTTCAGCTCAGGATGGGGACAAACCCCCAGCTCCAGATGACAAGAGTTCGGAGCTGGTATTTTTAGATCTTAAAACTTTCAGATGAACCCAACCTGTCATTTCCATCAGAAATAATCCTCCCTGGTTCTCAGTGACATGTCACTGATGACACAGTCACTGACGTTTTAAGCACGGCCAGCGTGTTAACTGCCCAGTGTTGTTAGGACACAAAGCATCGCTTCAGAAGAGCATTTAAGCAACTCATTTAGCATGTACTGAATAGACAGGACCCCACCTGCCAACTCCCATTTCCATCAGCTGCTTTTCCTGTTATCTAACCCAACTCATCATAGAATCTGATGAATAATCAAAATCCAGAGTATTCTGGTAACGGGGAACCAGAAGGAGCTTCACTTTCAGAGACCAGATCCCTGAGTGGCGTGCAGGGTCTGCTGGTGACCCCCAGCAGGGCACTGGGCAGGTTCCTCCCTTCCTCTCCCTGTCTCAGACTGGAAACTGCTCAGGGCCCTCAGGGCTGTGGCAAGTATTCTACATTAATGTCTGAATAATGCCTTGCGATCCACAGCCTGCATGAGCACGTGCAAATGGTGATTAATTAAAGTGAAAATGTAGGATGGCTTAAAAAATTCGTTGAGTTTCAGAAGGACTTGCTCTGGGAAACTGCTTTAATGTATGAAGCAAAGCAGCCAAGCTCTGAAGTGTCTAGAGAGAAAAAAACAGAAGAGTGCTCAAAAACAAATAACTTAGTCTTCCATCAACATAAACCTCAGTCAAGCTTTTCCAAATGAGCTTCTATCTTAATGCTACGCTGATATAGGGGTGCTGCTAAGCTGGAAATAGTTAAGTAAAATATGAATTTCGTCCTCATGGAAGTAGCAAACTACTCACTGCTGCTCACCTCCAATCCCAGACAGGTCACCCTCAGTCCTACATCCAGTATTCAAAGGTAGCCACCTTCTTCTTCATTTTGCAAAGAAACAAGACACTCAGACAGCGAGCCCTTAATCTTTACCCCAGGCAGGCCAATCTCCATAGGAGCAATAACAACACGTCTGTCTCCCTGAGGAAACCAAAACAAAAGCGCCTCGTGGGCTTCTACTCACCGAAAGGCTTTGTAGGCAGGGCGGAACCAGCAGACGTAGCCGCAGGGACTGAAAAGGAGAAGCCAGAGGATGGCCAAACCAAAATTGACCCCGTAGCCGCCTCCGATCCACCACGCCAGGCACGCGATGATGTTCACAGCCAGCGTGATGCAGTAAACTGCTCAGGAGAACAGAGGAGAGAAGGTGAGGTTGTGCAGTTTCACCCCTTCCTGCAGAAAGGAAACAAGGACTCGGGGTTGTAATGGGAAGGGCCCATGCTGCAGGGGGAAACTCCAGCCCAGTAACGCAGCCGCTCCGAGAGTGGCTGGTTCCTGTGTGGGCCCAGGAGCTGACACCTCTATCTCCAGGGGAAATGCCGTGGCAGAGGGATGAGGAAACCCCTTTTGGAACCTGCCAGAGGATGGAGAGCTGGGTAGCAGCCAGTATAAGACTCAGGCTCATATTACCATGAATCACCAGCAAGGTTCAACTCCCATTTGTAGTAAAACCCCTTTATGGGAGGAGAGGGGTGTAAAACACCACCCTGCTCCCAGCCTCACTGTGACTTTGGTGTCCATGCTCGCTGAGGCTCCTCAGGAGCTATTACAGAACCAGCACACATCTTGTGGGCTCTCTCTCTGCTTCCCAGGCTCTCTGAAGAGGCCTGGAAGTCAGCTTCAGAGCTTGCAAGTGCTGCCTTGAGCGAGGGGACAAGCAAACTCCAATCAGGCTGAGAACACTGGACCACAAAGGTGGCTTAAAGGCCAGTTCCTGCCACTTAGATAAAAAGGAAGAGTTGGCAGTGGCCTCCAGAGTGTGCCACGCTAAGAGACATGCATGAGGTGATGCTGCTCCCCCACTTCCCTGCAGCTCCCACCACAAAGCAGGGCTGCACACTTCCCACTTTAGCAGGTTGAGTCCCCATGACAGAGCTCTCCACTTTCATCCACACGCTCCCCTCAATAACCCAGGGACCCCCTGCAGCTGTCCCTGCATTCCCCCAGGCTCTGCCAGTGTCAAAGAGGCTGAGCTTAAGCACAAGCTCCTCTTTCAGGAGGCCTGGAACCCCTCTGCTGGGAGGCCAGGCTGGGAGAGCTGTCCTGTTGGGACAGGACAAGGGGGGATGGTTTGAACTCAGAGGGAGATTCAGACTGGAGAGAAGGAGAAATTGTTGCTGCTGAGGGTGGTGAGACCCTGGCCCAGGCTGCCCAGAGAGGTGGTGGCTGCCCCATCCCTGGCACCATTGCAGGGGAGGTTGGC
>JANHGN010006789.1:0-18721 GCA_024605025.1 Megaceryle maxima | reverse complement strand
AACCCCACAACTACAGCGCTTTCAGTAGTTTTATCCCATTATCTACAAGACCATAAACACTGCACTTGGCTTCTGTCTCATGCAAGACTTTGAAGAAGAGACAACACTTTGCAGCATACAAATCACTAGAATAAAGATCCAAGATTGAATAAAATAAGCTTGAAGTGATTCTCTATGTGGAGATGGAGCTTTTGCCTACAGTGTTAATATATTACAGTTTGGCATCTCTAAAATATAGCTGTGAAGAATGCTGTGAACTTGCTAATTAATAAGACTCTTTTCCTCAGACATTTCATTAACCTAAACTTTTTAGTTTTCTGTAGATTGAATGCATGCACGCCTGTTTTTAACCTTTGCACAATGTCTTCTAATGTTATAATTAATTTATTCCCACTAGCAAGAGGAGAATATTGGGTTATAGAAGTAATTCAAAATGAGTCATGCATAATTTATACTGATCAATATTGTTGAGTATAATATTTTATTTTCTCTGAGGACTTTTCATTTTATAGAAATAATGTATTGTCAAAAATACAGAACTCTAACATCTAATTTATCATTTAGCTTTAAACAATACAGAGGCAAATGTTCAGAAGGGTCCAGAGGAGACATGAACATAAAGAGTAAGAAATATGTTGCTTGCCCAGGTAGTATCTCCAATTGCCCTGACTATGTCTGTTATCTTCTAGCAGCTCCATATGTGAACGCCTTTTTATTTATGTAGCACAAAAACTGGGTTTGGGGTTTTCTGCAGAGAGGTCAGTTCTGAACAGTTCTGTTGCACATATGCCTGGAAGATAAGAATAATTTTCTGATAATATTACCAGAGAGCTGTAAAAAGTCACATCATGCATGGTGGGATGGTGTAACAACTGCACCCAGTTCCTTCTGACCCTGATACTCCATCACTGCTAAAGGCCAGCTTCTCTCCTCACTTTTCCCACCTATTTGATCTGAAGAGGAGTGCGTTTGACAATTCATGCTGTGGACCATTGCACTCTGTGGAGGATTGAGAGGGAGCAAGCAGGAAATTTTGCCTTTTACAAGATTGGGCTGGTCATAGAAATAGAAAAGTCTGGGTTGGAAGGGATCTCTAGAGGTCATCTAATCCAACCACCCTGCTGAGAGCAGGGACATCTTCAACTAGAGCAGGTTGCTCAGAGCCTCGTCAAGCCTCAGCTTGAATGTCTCCAGGAATGGGGCCTCAACCAACTCCTTGGGCAACCTGTTCCAGTGTTACCACCCTCATGGTAAAGAACTTCTTCCTTACATCTAATCTAGATCCACTCTTTCATAATTTAAAAGCATTGTCCATCATCCTTTCACTCCAGGCCTTTGTAAACAGGCCCTCTCCAGTCTTTCTATAAGCTCCCTTTGGGTACTGGAAGATGGCTATTAGGTCTCCCCAGAGCCTTCTATTCTCAAGGCTGACAATCCCAGCTCCCTCAGCCTGTCAGTTTTGTTTTGTTCTGCTTTGTTTTTATTCCGACTGTATCCACAGTAGAGGAAGAACCACAAGAATTTGGTTATCTGAAAAAAAAAAACCTCTGGTAATGGGCTGACAAGAAGAGGGCAAAGGGCATCAAAATACCTATTCTCTTTGAGGCCACAGGGTAACAAAGAACAGCCATCAGCTCTCATTTCAGTTTTAGCTAAGGAAGGACTGAAGGTCCCAGCCTTCTCTCTCATGTAAATAATGACAGGACTAGAGGAAATGGCCTGAACTTGCACCAGGGGAAGTATAGATTAGTTATTAGGAAGAATTTCTATACTGGAAGAGTAGTCAGATGCTGGAACAGGCTGCCCAGAGAGGTAGTGAAGTCACCACCATTTAATATTTTAAAATATTAAAATATTTTTAAGAAGTGTAGATGAGGCACTTCAGAACATGCTCTAGTGGGATGGTAAGGGGTTTTTTTGTGGGAGGGGTTTTTTTGTGTGGTTTTTGTTTGTTCATATTTGTTGATTTTTTTGTTTGGTTTTTTTTTTTTTTTTTTGTTTTTGACAGCTAGATATGGTGATATGGGAATCTTTTCCAACCATGATGTTTCTGTGAAGGACTGAAAGACTAGCACTGGATCAGTGGTCTGATGAGCACCTTCCTAAAGGTTGGGGCAATCATGGGCAGAACGATTTACTGCTGAGAAGTGATCTCAGATTTAGTGGAGGTGCACCCTAATTAAACTATATCCCTTGCATCTTGTCCTTCTTCCCTTTTACCTTATTTTCTTCCTTCTTGGTGTTACTACTCACGCTATCGGGAAGGGAAGGGAATTACTATTTCACTGGCTACCTGCATTCAGAGGCATCCAGGGTTGTATGGCAGGTTGCAATGCTGATGCTAGATGAAACAGAAGTACTGTTCTATAAATAACTCACCTGTGAAAAGTCATTATTTAATTCACACATTTTTCATTAATGGTTAAGGTTTTGTTTCCTGTGACAGATGCAGTGCTAAATAGAACTAGCTGGGTACTTCTTCAGCACAGGTATCAGCTGATGTTAATTTTACTACTGATTTAATTCCTTGTGAAATTAGATTTAAGTTCTCATCAGAATGAGACCTTTAGTAGGTAAAGGAGACAAGAACACTCTATGTTTGGAAAAATAAAAGATATTTCTATAGCACTAATTGTTTTAGGTATGGTAGTTAGGAATTTAGTATATTAGTTAAACAGGAACATGAAGGAGGTGGATTGATACTGGTTAAAAAAAGGTACGGTAACTGTTATTGGTGCAGGTTATTGGTCTCCGTGTTTTGTATGCCTATGATCAGTAAGGCACAAAATGAAAATTTTCAGTACATCCCTGTAGGCAAAATAAACCCTAATTTTCCTTTTAATATAACAGGTTAATGTTTAAGTATGTGGGCTCAATATTGGCAGTGAGCAGTTGATACCCGACAGTTGATTGTAGGTGCTCTTACTCAATTATTCTTTTTTCTGTACTGTCTTTTGGAAAGCCATTTCCCCGGTAGTACCTGTATATTAATTTTATCAGAGTTGCAGAATTTTATAACGAGAATGTTGGTGTTATGGCATTCTACCCCCACCAACTTTTGGAATAAATACTTTTTCAGGTATTCCATTATGCACAGACTGTTTTGAATTCATGGTATTTTTAGTGTGCAGATGGCTTTGGTTTTCTTGCTTTAGTATTCATTTTGTTATTTCCCTTGTGATTGTTCTGGCTTAATTGGTGTTTATTATATAGCACTCTCCTAATTATATGCTTGCATATTGCAAAGTTTAGGGGTTTGAATGTCTGTTATGTGCCTATTCTGCAGCTCTTCATAAACTTTTTTCAATATGCTTTGACACTGCAGTCATTCCAGAAAACATCATTAAAACTGTCCTTAACGTCTTTTAACTTGTTAAGGGTGGCACTTCAAGTTTGTGTTATTTGTCATTCTTATTCCATATTTTCTTGCCTAGCATTTTGGCAAAGTGAAATGAAAATTGCAGAATGGCAAGAACAGTAAGCAAGCCAGTCATTATCTACTTTGTATGCTTACACTGTGAAGTTTTCCATCCTGAAAGTTTTGTGGATACATGCTTATTCAGAAGTATCTAGGGTTACAAAATTTTTTTCTTGAGAAATGGTCTTGTTGCCTGCATTGATCTGCTCAATTCGGATCTTGCCCCATTCTTCTTTTGGTTTTTGTTATTAAAGATGAAAGAAGCTGAAATTCCCATCAAAATAATGCTCAAAGTATGGTTTCACTACACGGCCAAATTGAATCAGGAAACAGAACGACTTGAAAGTAACAGCAAGAAAAGCGCTTTTGCAGACCCAGCTTAATTTCCAGATGTAGTTCATAGCATACCCTCAAAAACAGTTATACAACATCAGTTGAGCCCCTAGCAGCTGTAGGTTTAGCTACCTGTCCCAAAGCTCCTAGTTTCAAGGTCATGTTACAGGCTGTTGAATGCACCATAAGCCTCCTGGGAGGTGGGAAATCCCAGCTGTGGTTGCAGCAATTTGCAATCTTAGCAGTTGAGTCAGACTTTCTGCAGATCAGTCTTTTCAGCACTTAAGCTTTCTACTCCAACTGCTTTTCATAAATTGAGAAGCTGGTCGGAAACATTCTGTCTCCACTTCTTTTTTTTTTCCTCCTCCCTCACTGTGATTTATTGCTTTCTAATTTCTTCCAGCACATTATTAATGGGGTGAACTGGTCAATAGAAAATTCTGTGTGGAAAAATAAACTTAGGGATGTCTCAAACATTTTTAACCCAGCAATTTACAGAAATATGTCTCAATCCACTGACTTCCAACCACTTGTATTGGATAACTCCAGGAAGATTAAATGAAGCAGGTATGTGAGAATGGTCTGGTTTTACTGCAAGACAGACATGTTTTAAAGCACACCTTTAGTATGTATTTTAGGTTGTCTTTGAAATCGTTACAGCCAGATAGTAAATAATAGGAGTTTTGTGAATCAATACAAAAATGCATGGCTATGGGCCTGTTGCAGTGTTTTCATTATAGCAGACACAGGAGGCATATTTCCAAAGAATATAATAAATCTTGTCTTTGAAGGTATCTATCCTGAATATTTCCACAATTAATGTTATCTTTGGGTGGAAAAAAAAAAATGTTTTATAAAGAGAATCTGAGTAACAGAATATTTCAGTTATTATGACGTCAATTGGAGTTATTGCTACTGTGATGTAATGTAATAATAGGAAACAAACATAAATCCAGAATGGAAGCAGGGGTAAATTAACTTCAGTCTACCATGACATTTTAGCATTTTCTGGATCAAATTAAAAAAACTACTGACAGCAAATTCCAATTAAAAAAAACCCAAAAAACCTATAAGAATTCTTATTGAAACCAATATAATTATACAGAGATATTTGTTTACTTCAAAAATGTATTCAGCAAGAAAACTGTCACAACACAGCTACATGTATAATAAGAGCATTCAGCAATGATCTCAGAATTTTCCAGTTCAATATACTTAATTGTGCAAGTATCTATGGTCAGTTGGTTTACCTATTAAAATAATCTGGTTACCTATATAATTTATGGTTTCATCACATTTTTCCAAACCCAGGGCACTGCAGCTAGTAGAGATGACATTAGTTCTACTTCTCCCTAACTTTCACTCTTTCCAGTTGGATTCCTTATTAGGTGCTTTACTCAAACATATAGCCTCTGTTCCTATGTCCATGCTTTCCATATGAGAAAGCCTTCGCTATCAAAGTACTCTACCCTTTTTCAAATTTATATTAAAATGAGTAAGAATTGTGTCTGACTTTGAAGCCCAGGAAAGGGCTTTATCTGAACGAGCTGCTTAGCAACTCTTCTTATCTTTCAGACTTCCCAGATTGAACTGCTCTGCAAGAATTTTATTTTTTAAGTTAAAAATGAGCACATCATTTTCATTTTTCAATGACTGTGATACATTGGAGTGGTTTTAATTTCTGAAAGAGGAAGAAAGCAGAAAACTTTTTTTTTTTACAAGTAGGCATTACTTTTATCTTATTAGAGCGATACAGAGTATTAAAACAAAAGAAGCAGAAATTATTTTTAAAAATCCAAGAGACTCATGATTATAATTATTTTTTTTTTTGTAGCTGAAGTGTTAAAGTTATCAATACAAGCAATGACTAGCTCTGATTACATCCACTTGTATTACGAATTCATAAGAAGCACAGGTTTATGAACAGTTTAACTAAAGAAGTCCCCATCAGAATTCTTGTGGTTGATTCATTAAATTTATATGCTTGTTTTCTCTAGTAGAAAGAATGACTTTTTAAAAATTAAATATTTTAACCTACAGACAAGGAGAATAGATGATATAGAATGCAGTAGAGCTGGAGGATAATTCAGAATTTGTGAGTGTAGGAAAAATATGATCTATGCAGATACACTATAAATATGTGTCTGTGGAGAACACCATTCAATAGAAAATGCAGGAAAAGGTAGTGGAAAAGACAGCAGCGTTTCATTTGTGTCATACTGTGTTGTTTTCTTCTATAGAGGAAAAGAATCTCTATTCTGGAATGAGCTAGTGTATGTTTGAAAGGAGGAAGGAATTCAAGCTCATTTACAGAAGCTCATGAAGGAAAAAAGAAACAGACAGCATCTGGGGAAATCTGATTCTCCCTACTGCTGGTGCCATTTACATTTGATATTGATGTCTTAAGGCAGTAGGGCAGTGTAAAGTAACTAAGGGTTTGTAGCATTTTCTTCAGGCTGCTCCCCAGAATGATTTTGTGACAAATCCTATTGAATGAATCTCTGTTGACTTCGTTCTTTCTTCATAGTAACACCTGTTGGCAGCCTAAAAATTATGTGATTTAGAGGTGCTGAGGCACCTGTTGTTGCGAGAGCTGTTGTATTATAGGATCATGATGACTTCAGGGAAAAGAGGAAAGAACACTAAAGGTGTTTTCTAATGAGCTTATACTATATATGTGTATAGTTGAAGGTAATAAGGTATAGCTGTTTGCTTGACTGAGTCAAATCCTAGGCCAGGTGTTGTCCATTCAAGGGGAAAGGTGCTGCATTTTCTGTCTCTTTTTCTGCAATAGGGGCTATTGTGGTTTATAGCATTAGTGCCAGGGTGCCTACATGCTGTCTCCCATTATCTTCATATGGCCTATTATGCATTACTGTAGAAGCTATGTGTATTTGGTAAGAGTATGAAATCATTCTCGCTTCAGGTCCTTGTCCTACTTTTGTATAATGGTATTCATATCAAGTGTAACTTTATTTCATGAGGCTAATAATATATCTAACAATATCAGGTGTATAAATAATATACCTACATGACAGCAAAAGTATCTGCAGAGGTGTAGTTATCAAGAAAACATAAATTTATGTTGCATATGGGTGAGTGACAGACTTCTTTGTCAGCCCATGTTAAAGCATAGGCTTCTGTTAACCAATGTAGGCCTATAGCAAGGCTTTGGTAGTCATTTATCTGATTTCAACAGTGCTTATATCTGGGTATCACCCTGTCTGCAAGTGCTGGGAAAAGATTTTCACCCTTCTAGTCCTATATCCCTGTGTACAACAGTTGCTCTAGCTAGCTGAGTGAGAAGACTAAATCAAAATCATGTTCAAGAGGTACCCTATTGCTCTGTGTGATTGCTGGTATTTTTTGGCTTGTGAGCCACTGCAGATGCCAACATTTCCAGACTAGGTGTTTCTGCTCTAGGCTAGGATGATATGGAACAGAAACTCCTGAAAGCAGCCCAGGAGTTAATTAATACTATATTATCTTCTAGTCTTTTTAAGGAATAGGGTAGATCTAAGTATTGGTCCCCTGAGGAAGAAGGCAAGGGCACCCTACCTTCTCTTTGACATAATGTTATCAGTGTTCCTATATAAGACTATCCATAATTGGGGGAAAAAAATTAAAATGTTAGTGGTAGAAAGTATTGCCTAGTATTTAGGGCAGTGGCCCAGGAAACCAGAAACGAAGATTCAAACTTATGGTCACAAAGTCTTCCCATTCATCTGCCTCATCTCTTCATCTATAAAATGAAAAATAATGGTATTCTTCTACCTCCTATAAATGTTAGAAATGCACTAAGGTTTGTGAAGCACTTGGTAATTAGTGATGGAGAATGGAAAAGCATAGAAGATTAAATTCCTTATGAAAAAAGCTCTTAGCTATTAAGGAATTCTCCATAGCATTTCGTTGATCCCTAACAATCAGTTTTAGCTGTGTTTTAGTACTAGAACTTTCAGACTAAAACACTCTACCTTTCCCCACCCTCTTTAGAAGTACCATCAACATTTTCAAGCTGAATCAAGCTGTGCTAGACTTAATGTCAAATTAAGACCTTTATGTTAAAAGATTCCTCTGCTTTCTCTGCCTTTTGCAGTGATCAAGCTTATAATATGTCTGGACATACTGTTAACATGGATGACTTCTCCTGAAACTAACTACCCCTCAAAGCATTTGACCATCTGTAATCACTACGACATGGTAACTTGGGGTTAGCTCTGTTCTGCTGCTGGTGTAACTTATTTGGTTGCAGTGTTTACTAGAAGGAAGTTAACACTGGTAATGGGGAAATCGGGCCTGTGGCCATCACTACCTCAGAGGAGAGAGTGACTGGACACAAACCAGCTGTGATGAGCTGGGAAAAGAGATCTGCAGTTTCTCACTCACCTCTGCTAATTGAGCTCTGTGTTAGAGAGAGTGGTGGTGTTAAGCTGTCACAGGCAACACATAATCAAAGCTTTAAAAGCCTAATAAAATCCTATATACCATCTGGTTTCCTTTTGGAAAAAAAATGACTGTCCAGGCCTAGAAAGCCTTGGGGGCTGCCATCAGCCCTGTCCCTAGGCCTCACTGGACCAGGCACCACCCTCATCCCAACCCTGTCCCCTCCCAGGGGCTGCCTTCCCAGCTGGGCCAGGGCCTGCAACAGGGCCTGAGGGTTGCCCCATCACCTTCTGTGGCCTGTCTGACCTCACTGGAGGCTCAGGGAGGTGACTAGTTGGAGAGGGAGGGCATGACCTGTTGCCTGGCACAGTTTTATCCACCATGTTTTATACTGTTGCCATGAATTGCAGTGCTGCAGGATCCTTGAAAATAACGTTCTTAAGGACTTGATAATTTCAGGAGGACATATTCAGCCTGGTTCATAAGTAGCAATGCCTTGACAGTTATTTTTTTAATATATTCCCATGTAGGGGTGAGGCAGCAGCTAGCAGGTGATGAACAGCTCCCTTGGTCCCACACAGCCATAGCAGGTAGGAGAGATGGGTAGTTCTGTCATGAGGCATCAGTGCACCAGTGCTGGGAAGAGGACATCACAAGGTGTGAACAATTTGGCTCTGAGCTCTGGCAGAGACTTAGCAATGAGGGTGAGGTCTTCTCAGCTACTTGCTGTTATTGTGCTTTATGGCACATTCACTTCACAAATTCTTTTGTGAAGAAATATTCTCTATGCAGGATATGAACTGGAAGCAAGAACGTTTCTGTGCCTCCATGCAATTACAGAACTGCTTCTGTACACAGGTGTAGCAGAAATAATTTTCTTTTCTTGCAGGATTTGATGGCCTCTTGTGAAAACTTTTTGATGGGATATTCTCCATCTTGTACTGAATGAGTAAAATTGTCAGGGTTTGGTCTGGTACCACCTGGAGTCAAAAGCTAAATTGTACGACCACGTAACAGCTTGAGGCAGTAGGAATCTTGAAAAGACTGGTTTGCATTAGTTTTGTCTCTTGTTTCAAGAAAGTTCAGTAAACTTTCACATGCAGGAGACTGTACTACAATGTGCACCCAGCTCATCGTTTATATGATTACATAAAGAGATCAGAGATCCAAATATGCTGAAATGCTTCTCCAAACCATATGCAGTCTAATAATTCCTATGGAATTAAATAAGTGTAAGCCTGTCGCTTTAAATATATGGAAATCTCTTGACTTTAATGATACAGTTGCAAGACTTTCCTGAAGCCACAAAGAACATGACTAATCTGGAGTGAGTCTTTGAAGTGCAAATTGTACACTTCCCACCAAACACTTGAAGTAAAACATGGGAAACATCAATTCACACTACTGACAAAAAAAGGCTCTAGTTTGTCACAAGAAGAAAGGTTTTAAATTTGCAATTTTCATCTACAAGATAAGGTGCTAATGAATTTTATATTTTATCCAGATGGGTATGCAAATTTCTTCTGAACTTCGTTACAGAACATCTATTGTGCAACTACCAAAAAGGGTGGAGACTGTAGTCAGTTGAGGGGGAAAACATCTAATTTACCTTGTTGTGATTTTGTTTTGGTTTTGTTTTGTTTTGTTTTTTTGTTTTGTTTTGTTGTGTTGTGGGTTTTTTCTGTTGTTGTTGGTGTGTTTGTTTGTTGTTTGTTTGGGTTTTGTTTGTTTTCATGTATTCTTACACGGGAGTCTAATCCAACACTGTGATTTAAATCAGTGGAAATATGTTGTGTTTTGGTTTGGTTTTTTTTTTAATAAGTTTCAGATCAGTCCATTGTTGGAAAAGGCAGAATATCTGCTTTTGAGTTTATTTAGAGTAGGCAATGTCTAACACTCTTACCAATTTGCTTTTCTTTAGATATTAAGCCATATACAATAAATTAAAAGATATTTCTCAGGGCAGAGGTGGAGGATTCCATATAAATGACCTTGATCTTGTGACCAACCAATGACAGACAATGACAGACAACAAGTGTTCATCTGGTTTTTCTGTAGAAGAAGAATAAGAGCTGTAGAGCAAGAGATAGTTTCCTAAAGACATCTATTTTTCACAACAACAACAACAAAAACAAACAAACAGGTAAACTATGATGTAGAAAATATTTTGTCATAAGGTCTGACTTCTGTATAAGTGGAAATATTGCTTTACATCTGGAGTAGCTGAGTAATTGACAGCAACATAATAGGAATCTTAAACTAAATCCACAGTTAGGGGTTTCCACTTAAGTGGAATGTCCTGTATTTCAACTTGTGTTGCCTCTTGCATCTTGTGTCACTGGGTACACCTGAGAAGAGTCTATCTCTGTTTTCTTTACACCCATAATGTAATTATGATTAAAGTGTTTCAAGTATCTGTAGCTCCAGATTAGAGTCAGATGTCCAACTGATCTTCTTCTGGATTTATTCCATTTCTTTCTTCAACTCTGTCTTTTAGGTTATGATTTTTGTTCTAGTGTACAAAGTTGTATTACCGATACAGGAATCATGCAGCATGAAGTTGAAGTCTTTGTTAAAATGTGAGGTGCAATCAGCTTTACAGATCTATTACCTACAGCTATACCCTAAGAATTATTTCATATCTGAAACACACACACTTTAAGTCATAGGTGGCTGCATACATCTGTCTCTTCCTAGTAATGCAATTCATTAAATATTTTTTAAATTTTACTCTGGAAACACTCTTCAAACATAAATACTATCTCAAGTTACTAGGATTTTTTCAACTACAGACCATTTTCTAAATGCAGAACTGAGTCCAACCTAGATCTCTCTCATCTCTGGAATAAATCACTGGGACAAATTTCATGCTTGGCTACAGCAGCATAAATGTAAAGTAGATTCATCGAAGTCAGCTGGGTAACTACAGATTTATGCTGCCATTAGTGAGAAGTGATTTGCTGGAAATGTTTGCTTTTTCACTTCCTCATTGCTACAGTTCCTATGTCAGTAAAATATGTAATAGTTATTATTTGGCCTTAGTAAGCATTTTAACAATTATATAGCGAAGAGGTAAAACTTGCCCAAATTTGGCATAAAAAAATTTTTTTTAAAATACTTCCTTCCTGTAGGTAAAAGAAAACCTGGGTTTTCTAGGAGGATGCAGGTTATGGTGTCAGGCTGCTTTGCTGTCCAACCATTCCTTTGAAATTTAACTCTTTTGCTATATTCTCTCAAGAGAGTAGTTTCTGCATTTTGTAACAGTAGGTGCTGAAGGAGATACATACTATTTACCTCACCCTGCGGGGGGAAAAAAGGCTGTGCAGTGAACTTAATCCTTATTAAGTACTACAGAAGCCATGAGGAAGAAAGATGTTTACAGATGCTGCACTCACAGCAAGACTTCTTCCTGAATTCAGATGTAGTTATTACACATCAGAAGGCTCAGATATGAAACAACATAGTACAACAACTTGGTTTCATGATCTTCCTCATTCCTATAAATCAGCAGTTTCATAAATAGTAGCTTCCCTGAGTTAATATTATCTTTGTGTAATTGAGAGAATACAAGAGCATACCAGAGAGGTGGTGGATCACTGTAAATTGCAAAAAGGCTGTTTGGGTGATCCATTCTTGAGAAGTTATTCTCCCTATATTAATAAAAATCACAAACAATATGTTTCCTAGCTGTCCAGCACTAGATTTGGGAATCTGTTGCAGTATGGGGTAGTGGGGGAAGAATTCTAAGATCTCTTTTTTTGGACCCATGTGGCCATTAATGACAGAGTCCATTGGAAGAAAAGGGCAATGGAAAAGTATTTTTCAGGCCCACCTGAAATAAGTTAGATGTCAACTTTGTCATGGGCATCTCAGGAATGGCCTTGTTCATCAGTATTTATCATTGTAATAGTTATCAAAACTGGTAACACTATACTTTTTCTGTGACAACTGCCATCTCTATTACAGCAAACACAATGGATCAAACTCCCAGCATTAATTCAGCAGATTGATAGTGTACTTTAGTTTATTGCCATCTTACTGGTCTGCATTTTATATCTGCCCTTGTGGCCAGCTTCCCTTCTTTGGAAAAACACATTCCATCTAGCGATTTATTGCCCAATACGCTTCTTAAAATGTCATATAAAATTGAATTTTAATAGAAGTTGGTAATAATCAATGACCTTTTAGGAGATATTGTGCCAATAAGTGGTTACGGACTGTCTTGCCTGAAATATCTGCAATGATCCTATTCTTTCTCAAGATATCTAAATAATTCCTCTAGGAATTTAATGAAAGCTTCACAGACTAGTAGATAGGGCAAATAGTCTATCTTGCCTTTTATTGCTGGAAAGAATGTTTTTGCAGACAAAGCAAATGTGTAGACCAAATGGTGTAATTTTATATTATGAGAGACCAGAGTCATCACATGTAATATAGATTGTGGCTGGACTGAGAATTTTAAAGTGAAATTTCCCTTACCTCAGCCACCTTGCAGTGGGTTTGTCTGTCCAGCTACACTACTCAGTGAAGCTACAGGTTTGCCTGGCTGAGCACCTCTGCTGAGGTCTCAGGTTAGTTAATACAGCTAAAGTTTAAGTCTACTCTACTATGGTTAGTTTGTTACAAATACCAAGATTAACTAGATTAAAATAGCACACTGTGCAATTACTATTTGGATTGTGTTTCAGGCAGACACTGGAAGAAGGATTCAGCTGTGGGTGTCTGTACTAGAAATATCAGTGTATGTAAAGTGGAACCAATGGTGTGAATTCAGCAGTGAGTAACTGCCTTTCTTGGGGAAGCAATTCCATTAGTTTAAAAACTATTTACTAAGAAGGTAACAGTTGGATCAGCTTTTATGATAAACTGCCAGATGTAAAATGTTAAGCTTCATTAAAAGCTTGGTGTCCTGTGTAGCACATTCGACATTTGAATGGTGTACTATGATACGACTTAAGAGAGGGGTCTCTCCATATGATGTCCTTCAATTCTGTCTCTAAGCAAGGAGCTTGACTGAGCCTGGGGAACAAGTTGATGGACAAGCAAGAAAGGATACAGGAGAAAATGCATAGAATAACTTAGCAGGTGTTGTGGTTGACTCCAGCCAGCAGCCAAGCACCCACACTGCTGCTAACTCACTCTCCCCATCCCCATGATGGCATATGGGAGAGTGTGGGAAGAGAAAAAAGTGAGAAAATTCATGGTTCAACACAAAGACAATTTATCGGCTGAATAGACAGAGGGGGGGGGGAAACAAACAAACAAGAAGTGATGAAAGGGCAGTCATGAACCAGCTCCTGCTTGCAGACTGATGTCCAGAAAATCTCTGAGCAATGGCTAGCTTGAAAGACAACTCTCCCCACTCCTCTCCTTCCTCTAGCCCAGGTCTCTTCTGCCTGTACCCCATGATGTTCTGGGGCATGGAATAGCCATTTGGCCAATTCAGTCAGCTGTCCCAGCTATGTATGCCCTCCCAGCTTTTCTGAAAATGTTCAGGTTTTATCTGCGGGGATCATACTTCATGTTCAATATAAAGTAAAAACGTTAGCTACAGATGCAAACTGTTAAGAAGTATGGCTTATTCTGCCTTAAAGACTTTTTGTTTTAAAGACGACATCCAGATTTCCAAAAGTATGCAAGTCCAGAGAAAGGTACTTAAAATCATTTTTACAGAGGACATGTAGGTTGTCTATTTAGGATTGTGCAACAAATTCTTCAGTGGGAAAGATGGTCAGTATCCTTTTTGCTGTTTAGTCATAAAATGTGTTTATAGTGCTACATGCACTACTTATGACAGTCTAGCTCAAATAATTGTGTGATAATTAATGGCTTGCTAAAAAGCTTTTCTTTTTTTTAAACAAAATTTATTCAAAGGGAATTTTAAGCAGGCACTTTCAATCCTCAATTGAAAGTATATCTTGTCAGACATTATTTATCTGTCCCACTGCTTGAAATATAATGAACAAAGTTTGATACACTGCAGTGAAAGAATTGAAAAGGAAGTGCAAAACACTAATTGGAAGTATCAAAATGCACTGAATTCAGCAAAATGCATTGTAATAAATCATATTACCAATATGTTGACCGTGGAAGGAGGGCTTCCTAAACCAGCTGTAATATGTCTGTAGCCAATGGAAAAATCCCAAATTTCCAATGGAGATATAATCATGCACTTCAGGAGAGTGATATAAATCCAAATAAGACTATCTTTTCTAGCTATAAAAACTGAGTAAGAGGAGTGTGTCTAAATGTACTCCAAATGTGAAGTCCTTGCAGTTATTTTTATATGAAGTTGAATCTTGGTGTAAAGTTGATTTATGTATTTATTTTTCTGATGAAAAAAAAATTGACATTTACAGACTCTATCAAGTTATATTTGATATCTATGATAACCATGACCTGACAGCAATGGTTTGATCCTGCAACTTACTGAGTGAAGAGACATCTCTTAGTTTAATTACAATGAAGGATGAAAACAATTAGAAGGATCAATTCTGTCTACCTCTTTGCTTACATAGATATAATCTGGATCATTGCTATTATGACTGACAACTGAAGAATGTCCTTTGTTTTTTTCCATTTTTATTCAGATCAATTTCTGTTTGAGTGGAAGATTAGCTATCAGGAATTCTATGTTCTGTGACAGCTTCTGCTATTATTGGGGGTGTGTGTTTGTTTGGCTGTTGGGTTGTTTGGTTGTTTGGGTTATTTTTTTCCCCTTAACTTTTGCTGTAATTCAGAAGCTCTGTATTTCATTTTAGGACTTAACACATGTGTCTCAGGACTATTGTAAGGCTGAAATCCTCAATGTTCATAAAGCATTGTGTTACACTGGTAAAATCATGGAAATTATTTTACATTAGTATAATAATGAAAGTAATGGTATGGTAAAAATAGAAGCCTCATTATTCATTGGAATTCAGGCTCAGATTAATCAGCTCAGAGCTCAGTTTCCTGATTTTATGTGTGGATTCCTCATTGTTTGGCAAAATGTAAGAGAACTAAGAGGAGGTGTGGATGATGTGATAGTTCCTGAGTGTTTGGAAAGAGCTCAGGCAGTTTATGTTTGACCCTCATAAATATGAAACTGTAATGTCACCCTCAGAGGAACTGAAACTGAATATGAAAATGCTAGAGAAGTTGCTTAACAAATACCTCTCTTTGATCCTGACCTACTTTAACAGCAGAGAGACATCAAGGTGAAAGAGGGAACTGTTGTTAGGAGTGTAAAACTTAAATTGCACATCTCCTTAAGAGAAGGAACAAAAGCTTTAACGTACCGTCATGTGTCTTCTATAAAAGATAGTCACAGGTTTTCTTTTTCCATCATGTACTAAGAAGATAGATGCAAATAACAGAAATAACAGCTATTTCATCCACTGCTGGTTTGAATTATTTATTTTTGTTTTTTTTTAAAATTAATGGACTAATGTGCATAAGCAGTATGGACACTGTTAAGTGTCCATAGTACACACTATAGTAAGTGACAAGTATTTGCTAAACTGCAATTAATTTGTACTAGCTCAGTTGCATTTTCAACCAATGCTTTTACCTTCTGTTTTTCTTACTAGCTATAGATTTCAGGAGATATTTTCCTTGCATGGCCTTCACACTACTTTTTCAAAACTGGGCTAATGACATGCAGAAAAGGACTCTTTGTGAGTACTTCCTATTAAATATCATATCCCTTTATATAAGCAGTGAGGGTTAGAGAGCATAATTGAGTCAAACTGAGTTAATATTGCTTTTACAAGAGGCAGAAGTTAGTAAAATAGAGGTACGTCTGTCTCTGTAAAATCCTTTTCCCCACACTGGCATCACTTGCATTAAAATGATATCATACTGGAAACTGAAAGATCAGTTCCTTACCAGTCATAATCTCAGTACAACATCTTTAACAATAAACTATTCCTAATCATTGAATATATTGCCATTCTGACATCAGTAGCTCTCCTGTTATAGAGCTGTTCCTAGGGTAATGCTAAATGAACAATATTTTGAATACAGCCTTTGGGAAGGCTTTTCTGCTTTATATGTGTTTGTGCTACAAAAAAAATAATCAAGTGTGTCTGTCTCCTACTTCTGCTTTGTATTATTTTCATACTTTTATTTGTATTGGAAATAGTCAAGTCCATCCATATGCACCTACTGTTGCTGTAATTTATACAACAAAATAGAATTCATGCATAGTTTTGAACACAAATAACAAAACTACTGTAGCAGCTTCTGTGCAGTTGAGAGAGTCACATCAGCCTGTCTAATGTAATTTCAGAGTTCCAACTGCTCTGAGGTCAAGGAGGATGGTGAGCAAGATGGAAACAGTCGCAGAAGCAGCAAGTAGAAAACCATTAACTAATTGGAAGAGAGAGGCGTCCATCCTTTGGGCAGAGAGAAATCCTGATTAAAATATGTCAAGGGTACAGATGAGAAGTTGTTAGGAAAAGGAGAGTAAAATGCCTTCTCAAACACTGTGATGTGAAAGGAAAGGTTAGATTAATTGCCTGAGGCAGTACAGGATTATTTTTGACACAAGGGGAGGCAATATTGTAGTCTTACACGATATAGCTGAATGCTAGCTATAGGCAATATTAGTATAGGTATAGGCCAATGCTAGAAGATGAAAAGAAGCTGTGAGAGTAGTTTACATCGTGGATTAAAGAACTGGAGAAATAGGATTTGTATTTTTGCTGCTCAGCCTGGAAATCTGTGACCTTTCCACAAGATTTCCATAAAGATTCCTTTGGCTTTAATCTTTCATAGCTATATACTCATGAGAAGGAAGGTGGTTCCTCTCTCCTTGTCCAGAAACTTTTCTGGACAAGATACAACTATCATGCACATACAACATGTGCCCTCTACACTGGAATTTTTGAAAAAGCCATTTAATATTTCAGAGTACAGATATTGCCAAGTGTGTGACCCTGTAGTACTTTCTGTGGTGCATGTGTTCTCAATTTTCCTTTTGGAGGCTTTGTTGTCCAGGCTAATTTAAACTGCACAAATTATAATATATTATAATGTTTCCAAAAAGTCTACTATACCAGGCAAGGAATGCTGGAAAACAGTTTGTTCCAGCCTAAAAGCTTCTAGATGCATCATTAGTACCTGGGGAATCCCCAGGTATTTGTTTATACTTGTGGCTGTCCAGCTCACCTGTCCTTATATAGAGACAGAGCATAAGTGCTATGGGACAAAATCTTGCTCGGGACAATCTTGTTCAGGCAGCCTGCCCAGTAATGTAGTCACACCTGTCCTGACAGTGGGCTAGTTCAAGGCAAGAAGGGCACACTGCCTTTTCTTGTTAACATCAATACAAGGGTTAAGACACTACAGAACAGAAATCAAAGTCATTCAAGTGATTTTTACATACTTTTTAAGGTTCTTTGATGTGCAGAAGGAAACTTTCAGAAAAAAAAGTGTTGCTATATATGTGCTTGTCTACTTTTAGTATGAGCTCACAGGAATATTTAAAAGAGGAGTTTAAGAAAAATAAAACAAAACCACTATCTCATTGAGTCCCAGTAGATGAATCTGTTCCCTGGAACTTATATCTATTTACAACTTTATTACCAACACACAGAATCTTCTCTTCCATACCAGCTGTATGTGCCATAACACATGAATTTAATCAGGAACAGGAACAAAATTATAGGAAATCTCTTTATAAAGTAGTGATTACTTGTTATTAGGGATCTTTCTCCTAAGCTATAGAATGGAAGGTACATTGCTTGATTGAATCTAAGTAGAGCAAATGAACTGGTCTCCTCCTTATTCTAAGATCCCTAACCAATATATTCATGATTGCTAGTAGGAATCCCCTTTGTAACTCAAAGAAGTTATATTCATAAAACTTTCTGGGATGTTGCACAAAAAGAACCATGCTGAATCATCATTTCCAAATCAGAAGGTGTGTGATTCAGTAGCATGCTGATCAATTCTATCTCGTATTGTTGCTAGTGATGCACTTCCATTGGTAAAAAGGTGGTTAACAAATATAATAATTGTATTATTTATTGCTGTCTTAATTCAGAAGGAGGCATGCTATTAAGTTATGTGTTGTTTGTAGGCAATAAGCTATATTTAATGAAGAGGATCAAGTAAATGCTTTCAAAGCTGCACAAAATCCTACCTAATTAAGTGAGGTGTAACTTCTCTGCAGCCAGGTTCTTCCTATCAACGTCATTGAAAAGTGTTATGGGATGTGATGTTACTTTACATTTCATGATGACTGGTTCCATTAGTTTTGTCTGCCACACACAAAACATTAATCTTTCTGGAGTATAAATTCATCTATTCCTATGGTACTTTCTTCAAAGCTTTCTATTGACTTATGCTTTTCATCTGTCATTTACAAGTAACAGTTCCAATGTCTGTGATTTTTTTTTTTTAATCTATCCCCAGATTCTTGTTGCTATTGATTTTTTTTTTCCTACTTTTATGTGCTGTTTTTCAGAATTAATCCTTTTTGCCGCTTTTTTTTTCTTTCTTCTTTTTTTTTTTTTTATTTTTTTTCCCCAGTTAAATGTTTTTTATTTGTCCCAGCTAGCAGTTTTCCAAACAATCCCGATGCGGGATTTAGGAGACAAA
>JANHGN010006788.1:0-13390 GCA_024605025.1 Megaceryle maxima | reverse complement strand
TCTTCTCTTCTCTTCTCTTCTCTTCTCTTCTCTTCTCTTCTCTTCTCTTCTCTTCTCTTCTCTTCTCTTCTTTTTTTCACCATATTCTTATGCAGAACTTCTAGAATACAATAAAGACAGAAGACAATCATGTTTTACATGTAGTACTTAACGTTTGTTTATGTTTGGTTTTGGGTTTGTATTTTTTTTTTCTAATTTAAAATAGAGAATTTCACTTTAAGAATACTGTCACATTTTAAATTCTATGTTCTGTTATGGACAAAAAGCTCTACAGCCCTTTTATATGGACACAAACATTTAACCTCCAAATCAAAATACAGGAATTATCATTACTTAGTTACAAAAATATTAAATATTAGATTCCAAACTAATAGAGAAAACCTTCATTAATTATACTTTTGTAAGTGTTATAAGAGATGCAGCTAACACCAAACAGTCTTCTCTGTTGTTATGTGTTCCTGTCCATGTTTCTGGGGCTTCTTGGCTGACAGCACTGGGCTTCCTCAGCCTGGGGTGGAGGGTGTTGCAGTGAAGGTCAGCATCTTGCAGTCCCAGGGTGTCTGTAATAAGTGCAACCCCTATAGCTCAGAGACCCTCTCAGTTTATGTTTCTTCACACACATCTTCCTTCCACCAGCTGCCATTCTTTTCCTTTTCTTCAGGCAGCAGCAGCCTAATTATTGCAAACATATATTAGCACAATTCTAGAAACTGAGAATGGTTTGGAGTGTGAATTTTTTTGTTTATTCATGTTTCTTGTGGTAATTAAATTCATTTGTAGATCTTACATTACTCCAAAGGTAGTGTAATTTGCATATATCCTGTAATACTCCACCCATGATCACTGATGTTAATGTTAGACCAGTCACATTGTTCTCTATTTTTGTGCATTTTCACTACTTTTTTTAATACTGAAATCAGGTTTCATTCAGTTCAGATTGTTGTGAAGTGCTTGGTTATTGGACTGCATGACTTCCAGAGGTTTATTCTAATCTAAATTATGATTTTTGCTCCCAGGCTGAGAAAGTCTTTTACATACTTCACCTCTCTGTTTTTGTATGCCTGATGATTCTCTGAAACTTCTTTATTTCTGCAGCTTCTTTATTTCTGCTTCTTTCTGTCAAATTTCTGAACTGAGGGGGCTGATAGATGTGATCCTAATGGGAATGCCAGCTAAACTAAAAAAAAAAAAAAAAAAAAAAAGTAAATATTATTCTGTTATGACATTCCATCTCAAGAAAAAAATCTTTGTTCTTACATTTATATTTTCATTCTTCCCTTTCTGCAATTTTTGTGATTCCTTCTTCCCGGTAGGAATTTGAACAACATGGCAGGTCAGTTTAAATTTAGAGGCTTGAAGGAGAAGTCTACTGCATTCTGTCTATTTTTCACCCTTGAAATCTTCAGTTGCTAAATCTGTAGCTTTGAGTTAAATAATGGTTAAAATGGACAACAGCACACACTTGTTTCTATGCCACACCAGTGGATTACTAAACAGGATTTTTGAGGATAAGTACATCTGTGCTAGGGAGGCCAGGGAAATTACTAGGTCTAGGTTAATAAATGGTACTAAATAATCTATTGCTTAGCTATGTGAAAAAGAAGCAGAGAAGATAATTATTTAGGAAATCTAAGGCAAATGTTTAATTTTACCAAGAAGGAATCTTTTTCAGATGTTACAGAACTGAGAAAGATTAACCTGTAAATAGATATGTATCATGTAGATTTTTTTGTAATACTAAAGACATAACTGGTGACTTTAAGATTTCTAAATTCTACCTAAATGTCCTTGAAAATATTTGTGAAGATTACTGAAAACCTTTTGTAAGGATGACAAAAAAAATGTAGAGCTTAATGTCTTCAACCTCTTCATTCCTTAATGTTTTTTTCCATTACAAATTTCCATGTGCGTACTAGTTTTCATCTCTTCCCCCAAACTATTTTTTTCTCTGAAATGTATTTTATAAGAAGGATAGGTAAATTTTCATCACATATAACATGTAAAATTGTGAAAGCAGATACTCCAAAATATAAATCATGCAGCTTTATGTCAGAGTGCCACATAATATCTCTTATAATATACTCTGAAAATTGTAATTTCTAGATGCATATTGATCAAACAGTGAGGGAAACTCATTCAGATAGTGCCTAGTTTTGACTGCTTTACTTAGTAATTATAAAAGCTTAGAAGGCTTTCTTTGTGATTTTATTGTATTGGAATTGAAAGGTTAAGGAAAATTTCCTGCCTTCTGTAGACAGAGAGAGGAAGTGATTTGCTGCTTTGATTGCCCCAACAGGAGATAAATGAGAAAAAGAATAAACTGGATACTTTCCAATTTCACTGTTCTCATAATTTGGATTGATGGTTTAACCATGGTGGGATTTTAGATTTTTGATCTTAAGATTTTCCAACCCTTTCCTCATTTGACCTTGCTATATATTGGGATGTAACCTCTTTGGCTGTGCCTTTTGAGCAGTTTTCTACATATACTTACTTTAATGGCAAAATGTGTTTTCATTTTATAGCCATACAATGACAAATGGCTTAATTTATGCTCCCTGCCAACATTTAAGCAGGTAACTTGCAAACAGTCAGCTCAGCAGATGGAAAGGCAGGTAAACATATCAGTTAATCTATGGAAAATGCAATCAGAATAGATGGTAACTGGAAAGCTGCTGAGACAAATGTGAAGCAGTGATTTTCCCATACAAATATTAGTCTTCTCTAATTTCATTTACTGCTAACTTAATTGGCTGTGAAGTAGGCTTATAAAATCTATGTTACCAGAGTAGTTAGTTCATAGTAAGTATTAGCATGTTTAAACAGAGGTCACTGCAGTCAAAATAAAGTTTAATCAAAGCTAAACCTTTTTATGTGAAGAAAATTTCAGCTTTAAGTGAATAATTTTCAAGAAAGCCACAATATGTTAGTGTCTGCAAATATAAACAGTCAATGTCTGTTTGATTTTAAAACATATTTTCTCTATTCACAATTTAGAAAGTAAAATAGTAATAGCACTAAAAAAAGTATTGAAATTCAGCCAGTTTTACTTATGCTGAAGAGAGTGACACATTTCTCCTAATTGGTGAGGCATTGAAACAGACTGCCCAGGGAGGTAGTGGAGTCACCATCCCTGGAGGTGTTCAAAAACCATATAGATAGGGCACTTCAGGACATGTTTTAGTTGTCATGATAATGTTAGGTAGATGGTTGAGCTCGATAATCTTGGAGGTCTTTTCCAACCTTAAAGAATCTGTGATTTTGTGATTCTATACCTTATTTTCCCTTCTCTAGTAACAGAGGTGGAAAATATTTTTGTTATACCAGAAGAAAAAAAATCTTTCTACTTTTAATTTCTGTTTTTAAAGAGCTTGTACTGAATAACTGAAATAATGTTTTAATAATAGAAAACAATTATATATTTCTGTATGAAATTTTCATACAAATTTATTTTGAACTGTGCCTGTCATCATCCATTCAAACCCACAAAATATTACAGATGTAAATTTTAAGTTTATCTGATAGGAATATGGAGGCAATGCATTTGCAAATGACTGTTGGTGGCAATTGTAGTAAGATCAGTGCAGAGTACAGTAATATAAAAGTTGCATGGGTTCATCAGGTCTTGTATATTATTCCCTATAAATCTCCTTCTGTTTTTATGCAATAGTTGATGTTTTCCATAAACATTATCATTAGTCTGCATGTTGGTTCATTTCTTTTTTTTCAAGACTTAAAACATTTCTAAATACCTCATTATGAACCAGCAAAAGGTCAGTTGCAAATGAAATGCTTTGAAAATAATGAGGGAAACATGTCAGAACTATATTTATCTTCACTTCTTCAAGACAGGCAAACATAATGAAAGAAGTGGACATGTATTTGTTATACTTAGTTTCTAACAAATAGGACATTTTAGCTGACTAAAGAAAATCATGTACAATAGCCGTACTTTGTCTAGGGAATTTGCTAACAATAAAGGGTTTATTTTAGTTTGTATAACAGACTACACAGTTTACTTCATCATAACACACTGTGCAAGATCATAAAGTGAGATTTAATTTCAAAACTAACAAAATAAACCATTATTAATAATAGGTTGAAGTAACAATATAAGAAACCTAATATGTTTGAATTCTACAGATTTTAGTTATCCAACCATAGAGTTTTAAAGCAGTTTGCACTCACAAATTCCTGAAAGTTGAGGTTTTGTTGTTGTTTTTTTTGTTTGTTTTTGGTTTTTTTTTTTTTTTTAGATATCTCCAGTTAGGTAACAAAAGCAAAGAAAAATCTTAGTTTTAGAAAAGTTTACGCTAATATACATACAACAGGGATAAACCAAATACGAACATGGAGACTAAAGTACATAAAATATTGATTTGATTTATTAGATTGGTAGGGATTTTAATTTTAATAAGAAAATTAATACTACTGAAATTAATTTCTTTCTCAGAATAAGCATTTCTTAAGTGAGTAAGGAAAAAATGTATATCTGAACCTTGTACTAACAGCAAAAAAATATTTGAACAATATGATGTGAGAAAAGCATTGGACTCATGAGACTGACTTATATGATTTCTAGTGAAATTTGTCCACAGCAATTCATAGTTGTGAAATTACATATATGGAAAAAAGAGTGCTTCCCATCTATATTCCCTCTACCCACCTGCCCCACCCCTACCACCTATGGGGAAAATTTAATTATGAGTAAATTTATTTTTTGAGAAAAGGATTAAACTTTGTAATTTCAGAGGTACTCTTTTCACTGTTGCAACTTGCTATTAAGGTAAGGTCTTTCTATGCAAGAAGACAATCATGTTTTAAATTGTATTGAAACAGCAAAGATGATTTTGCTCTCCCATATTTCTTTGATTTAACCTGAATTGTTAGGCTGTTGGTTTTAATTAATCCCAGGTCAGTAGTGACTGAATTTTATTGTTAATTGAGGGCCTGTAAGAATGAATTTCATTGCCACAGAGCACTTCCCAAGGGGTAACTATGCACATATCCTAAACAGTAATTATATTTCATGCTAGCTGCCAGTCAATCTGGCAGTTTTGTCAGAGGTCATGAATTGAAATGATGTGAGTAGAATCCAAGTTACATTTGTTCTTATTTATTCATGAAAACTGTGAATCAGAACATGTTTTAAACTATAGAATTATTCTTAGGTCTGCATTTGGGGCTCTGTTTCCTCTGCGTGTGGTCCACTTGGCCTGCCCTTGTAGTTCTAGCCAGCTAGAAAGCCCTGCATTTTAGAATTGTCATACAAAATAGAGATAGGAAAGAATGTTGAGAATGTATATATACATTGTGAAGAAGAACAGATTTGGTAAATGACAGTTTTTCCTCCTTCAATTGCTTCATTAGCAGAGACACGTAGTCACTTTCAAATCCTTTAAATCCTCTAAGAAAGAGCTTGTGAATAGTTTATGTGCCAGACCTATTGTTCATGATTGATGCTAAAGCATAGTAACAAGAAATCACATCTTCACAGAATCACAGAATGTTAGGGGTAGAGAGTCTGACCATTTCCCTCTGATGTTTCCAACAGTTCCTTCTTTGCCTCTGATACCTGACTTTCTGACTCTCTCATCAAATTGTCTGCAAACTGCAGGATCCTATGAGATCACTATGGCCATCAGATTCCTTCTCCCATCACATACTACAATGTCTCAATGTCTCAAAACTTGTTTGTCTGAATATGCAATTCATTTCCACACCAACTCACATGGCTAATCCCTTCAGTGGCAAATAAACAATAAAAAATGCATGTAGTCCATCACTAAGACCCTTAATAAAAGGAACTAATTCATGAAGCTAGAGAACAAGTAGCGGAAAATGTTTTCTCTACCTTATTTAGTTGGTGAAAAATATTGAAGCAAGAGTACTGTATGACTTCTACATGCATACAGAAAAAGAAAAAGGTGTTGCTGGACTCTCTGTGGACACTGAGAGCCAGAAGAATCTCTGACTAACTAGTATACGTATACCTACAGTATATTTACTGAAAGAAGAGGTATAAAAGTTTCATGTCAGAGTAATAATCTCTGGAAGCTTTTTGTTGTTAGTTTTTGAGCTTAGCCTATCTCTGAATGCAGACCACCTCTGAATGAAAAAGGGGAGTGAAGTCAAAGGCACAGTTGCCAACTGAACTTCTGTGCTGGTTTTGGCTGAGATAGAGCTAATTTTCTGCATAGCAGCTTTTATGAGGCAAGTGACCCTAGTTACAATTATATTCTTAAACAAAGCTTATAGAATTTATGGTAGGGTTTCCTTTTTGTTGTTTCAGGTATGGAAAAGGGAAAGAGGCAAACTGCAAATTGTGTAAATATAAAATAGGTGAATCCTATGTACATTTGTTATCTCCATGGAAGACCTCTGAGTCTCTAAGAAAACAATTAACTTAATTTTGGAGATAAACTATAATATAGACACTAACTTAGAAATACTGTTATCCAAGAGGTAAAAATGAAAATTTGTGGATTTCAACATTCATATAAAAAATAAATTTAAGGGAACAAGACATAGAATGTTGACAGAAAATGAGTGACCATGATAAACTTAAACCAGTTAAAATATTAGATCAAAACTAATTTATTTGGATATTCATTTTCTTTAGGGAAGCTTCCAAAGAGGAACAGAAGGAAAGGACTAAACACATTTGTACACATGTCTACATGCTTATAAGAACCTTATTTACCTCAGGCTTCTAGTTGCAATATGACAAGAAAATTTTGGTTAAGAGGCTGTCAGACTTCATCCTCTCTCCAAAACTTAAGATGAAATAATATTTAGGGAAACTGCAAATCTCGTTCTTTTTAATCCTGTTGTTGGAAGTGTGATTTTGAGAAACAGACCTTTTTTAAAGTTCAAGAGATGGTCTGGCTTTTGATTAAATTTAAAAGAACTGAGAATCTGTACAGTATTTCTTGTGAAGAAACTGCAAATTAAAAACCATCAAGAGACAAAGTAATGTTCCTTAAACCTACTGAAGAAAAATCCTCCTAAACTAAAGATGAACATGAAAGCAGTATCTGGAGCATAGATAATAACTAGAAAAGTAATGTGAGTCTGTGAATTATGCATAAGGAAAATAGAAACACCATCAGTAGGAAAGAGCAACGGAAAGTGTAATACCAAATTTCATACACTTAGGTTTTAAGTGACATGCAGAGAATATGTTTCTTAGTATTTATGTTCATGGAAAAAATAGCTTAACATGTGTTCAAAATTATATTGGAACAAAAGCTTTTTTTTTTTTAAGACATTTAAGTGGATAATGCTTTCAGTCTTTATCTTCAGTCTTTTACTTTCTTACTGAAAATTTAGCTCACAATCTCTTTAAGAAAATAGTTGGTTATGAATTTTATCTTTTTTTTTTTTTAAGTTATCATCCATTTGGGAGTGGGAACATAGATAATACATGTTTTTTAATATTAAATTTATTTACATCCTTTGTTTGAGCAGATGCACAAACAGTTTGAGTATTGACTGTTGAAGTAAGAAAATGTTACCCTTACTCAGCAATCTTTATTAAATAGCAGGGATGGATGGATTTGATTTGATCACATTTCTTTAACAAAGAAATGAAAGGGATGTGTGGTATCTTCAAGTACTGTTACAGGTACATACATGTATTCATTGTTATATTCAATATTATTATATGAACCATCAAGAAATCCATCTGAAAGTTATTTCAGAATCTCAGCACTCAGAAAATGACACTATGTAGGTTACAGCTTGAGTTTGTTACTGGCCAATTTATACCCATCTGTTCAAATAAATTTATCTTTGTTTATGCCTTTTCTCTTAGCTAAATCACAAGCTTATTTTTTTCCCATTATTATTCTTACATGAAACAAACTCTAGTAGACTGATGATGTTAATAATTTTGCAACTATTGCTGGTTAGATTTATGCTTCTTTAGTCCCAGCTGATGAAAATCAGTGGATAATTCTAGGATATGTTTCCATAATAGATGACTGTGCTATTGAAGAAGTCAAAGTCTGGATTTGTAACAAACTTCAGAGAAAATATCTAATAGACAGTTTTCTCTGCTTAGGCTCACCAATGTAAAATATATGTCACACTATATTGCCTTTTGACACTGTTTTCTATATGTTGTGTTCAAATTCTACATTAATATTACAAATGCAGTAGTCAATACCAAAGACTGAAACAAACTGTGGACAAATATGTAATGCTACCTGGGAAGTTATGTATATCCATGTGGTAACTAACATCTAATTTTTCAGATATGGCTGTGTGGTAACTTTGGACAAATATCAGTATTTTACTGTCAGCTACAAGTAAAGTGATAAAACTATGGCTTAGACTTGGTGGGAGGAAGAGCAACAAAAGCCAACTATCTATTCTGTTAATTTGTTACTGAGAAGAGATTTTCTTCTCTGTTGTCCTTATTAATGCCTAATTGTAAAAAACAATAGAATTTTTATTTAATTTTATTTTTTATGTAGCTACTGCATAACTTATATGGATGAAAGGGTAAAAATCTATTCAGAAAGTAGCTGATCAGGCCTGAAGTTTTCTCTGAACATATAACAATGTCTTTGATTGTAATTGCCTGAGGTAAATAAAACTCTGAATTATATCATTTCATATCCTTTGATTTGAAGGAAAAATATGAGCTGATGGCTATTGTTCCTGGCCTTCAGGAGCATCAGCCATAAGGAAAGAGTACTTCTGAAGCTTGTTAGTGTTAATTTTTAAAGCAAAGAGGTCTATATCCTTCAGGAACTGCTGTGAATACTTTCTGTTTTGATAACCACCATGATATTTCTAAAACCACTATCACACACTGGCCTTAACACTAAAATTATTCAGGTTCTTTCCAACTGGAGGAAATGTACAGTTCTTGTAGCAGTAGCATGTAAATTTTTTTCACTTAATACATTGAAAATAAAGGAAAGAAAACACATTTTCCTCCAAGATTCTTGGAGGGAGTGCTGTGTAAAATGAAGAAGCCCATGTTGAAATTAGCAATGCTTCTAATTTTAAAATCTTAAAATAGATACATCACTTCTTCATATTAAAATAATTTCATATGCAGGATAGGTATGACTTCAGTCTCGTCTCCAGAAAAATACAAATAGATAAAGTAGATATTTTTCAAGACCTTACCTCTGTGTTACTTTACTTATGTTGCAAGTTCATCAACTTCATTCTCCACCTGTTACCATGATGGTAGATACATACCTTCATAAATATATCCATAAAAATGAATTGTTTGAAACAAAAAAATTCTGTATAAATACAAAAAAATCCTGTGCTAACAATATTTGCCTAATCTGGCTACCTACAAACTGGACCTACAGCATTCCATATTTGTAAATACACAGAAAAAGAAGCAAACAGCAAGTGAATTCTATTCCTTGCTAGAATAATTCTCTCTCCACTGTTGAGGGAGTGTATTAAGCCAACTTAGCTCCTACATTTTAGTTGTCCATATTTAGATAACATCAGTCTGTAAGCTGATTTAAGGAAAGGTTTTGTTATTGGTTTATTTCATTTTTTTGTCCATTTCTATTTTGAGCACCATTAAAAAGCTTTATTAAATCCAACACTAGTGACACTAAATACACATATCTGTACCTTTAAAGTGAGCAGAAATTGATATGATCTTGACTTTGCTTACCTTTTCCAAATAGTTTTTAAAAACTCTTTGAAAATAATTTTAACTTTATTCCAGTGACATGTGATTTTATATTGAAAAGTTCTGAATCAACAGTGAAATAAAAAAAAAAAATCTAACTTTGAGCACTTGAAAGAATTTATCAATTGACCTCATATAAAACATTCTAAGGATAAGTACATTTTTAATAGTGTTACCCGTCACAGTAAAGGGCAGGCAGACACATTTAACCTATTTTCAACTTTTTCTTGTAACTAATTAACGAAGACAAGTAACATATAATATTGTTCTGAAGGAGATATTATTTTTCATTACTAGGCTTTTTGAACTGATCAAGCTCTTAACTATTGGTAAACTAACCCATATGTGGATCCTTCCAGCTTGTCCTGTTTGAAATACATGTACCACAGTGTTTTTCAAAATACTTTTCTTATCCTCCTTTTCCATTTCATTCCATCATACTTTCATTGCTTCAGAAACCATGCTTTTCTTCTACATGGTTTTTACTTAAGTCATATTTTTTTGTAATTAAATTCAGATTTTTCATGTCATATGAAGGATACAACTGACTGGCCTCTGATGATGTTGTTATTATTGCATGAGACTAAATGTCAGCTCTCTCCTTGCAACTATATATTTTCATTAAACATGTTAAAATAGCTTAAAAGGAAAATTATTTGTCACCTTAACACCCTCAAAACCTTTCACTTTTGAAGACACAAACTCCTGTAGATAGGAAACAGAATCTGAGTGGTTCAGAAATTTCAAAATGGTCTGGAACAGGCATTCTATTAATGTTTAAATTAAGCAATCTCTGAAATGTTGTTTTTATAAGGTCTGCAGTGCCAAACCAAAAGGAGCACTACCCAAGACTGAGACAAGATTAGACTGAATTTCATGTGTAGAAATATTTCACAGATATTATTTAGTGGATATGACATTTGAAATAAAAATTCCCTCTTCAAAAGCAAGTGCAGAGAAAGGCTGAAAATCAAAGGTTGTTACCTAGCAAACATGAGGGATATGGCTGTCTCTAAAGAATTTCATATTAGGGTTTCTGTGGTCATAGTTCTAAAACTCTTTTTGTCTGATTTGTGCAGTGAACAGAATTTAAAACAAAACAAAACAAAAAAACCAAAAAAAAACCCCAAAAAACCCAAAACAGAACTGTATCAAATGAAACAGTTCCTTAGAGGAAGTTTCTTCTCATAACTGGTACCATCTACTGGACTCCAAATGTTGGCTAATAACATACATCAAAAAAAGCAATATTCTGATGCTAATAACAAATCACCATGACAGACCAACTTGGATTTCCATCATAGCTTGTTTTATAGACATAAACTGTGCAATAGTATATCCTTTGTCAAGTGAAGTGACATCTTACATTACTGAGTTAGATGGACAGTTAAGATCCCTATGGCAGCAATAATTTAGCTCAGCATAAAAAAAAAAAAAAAAAAAAAAAAGGAAAAGAAAAAAAAAGAAAGCAAACAAAAAAAAACAAACAAAAACCCCAACCCAAACCAAAAACACACAAAGAAAAATACAAACCAAACCAAACCAAACAAACCAACCCAAAAACTAAGAAAATAAATAGTTTCCTACAAGGTTAATGAGATAATCTAAATAATTGCTCAGAAAATTGCTAGAAAACAAGGGGATGAGGCAAAATTTTGAATTACTTGAAATATTTTTGAATAATGGAAAGATGAAGTTGGATCATCATCATGTTTATTTACCAAGAACTGATATTTTTCTTCATTTTTTTTTCCCTCTCTAGCACTAACCTTAGTAAGAGCATCAGTTTTACAAAATAAGGATAATTTATAGCCTTGTGTAACTATAAATGACCTTGAATCAAACATCCAGTTTATTTTTATCCAGCATTTTGTTTCACCAGGATTAAGTCTTCTGAAGATAGCTTGTTGTTCCTTTATGTTTGTGCTGTAACATAATGTTTCTACTAAAAGATAAGAGAACATGGTATATACTTCCCCCAGATGTGTACCATAGTCATTACAAGTGCTGAAAAACCTAAATAAACACCTAAAGATTGGAAAATCCAGCATCTCATAGTCTAGCTAGCAAGTGATGAGGACACACAAGAATTTACTGTTCAAGAAGAAGTGTATTAAAAGATCAAAAAGTAGAGCAGAAACATGAGTAAAATATAAGCATAGTTCAAAAATTATCTTTGGAACTTTTGTTTATAGGTGTTTGCTTCAAATTTTCAAAAACATGAAGTGGGAGGGAGCCAATCCAGAACCCACTGAAAAATATTCCACAAACAAACCAACAAGACATCTAAAAAGATTGAGGGAAACACGATCAGTTTGTCCTTAATTTATCACAGTCTTCTTGATCTTTCCTTATTCTGTTCTCTAGACCCTTTCATAAGGAAGCGTTATGTCAAGTATTGCATTATTTTCTACTTAAAATGTCTTCTTTATAATAAGGTGCTTATGCCTCACTGATTAACAAGAATCTAGAAAGAAAAAATTGTCAAGAAATTTATTGACAATACGCAGCCAAACTGAGAAGAAAGTTTGCTCCTTAGTTTCCAGGTCTTTCATATTTCATTTAATTCTTTATAAAAACAAACAAACAAACAAACCAAAACCAAACCAAACCAAAACATTAAAATTAAAAGAATGGAGACAAAAGTTCTATTGAGAAACAAAGAAAAATTTTATCTGTAGATTAATTTGTATAGGTGAACATCATCATGGGAACCATTGTCGATGCAATAATAAGATTTCATTTCTAAATAGAAAACCATCTAGCATATTTTCAGTCTTATATTTGTTAGATTTTATCTCCTAACTCATTCACAAGACAATAAAGGAAGAGATTTCAAAATCAGGAAAGTTTTCATGCTGCTTTTGAAGGAAATGTGAGGTACTCAACACTTAACACACAGGGTTCTTCACTCAGAAAAAAATGTTGCCTGCAGTGCTACAGATGCTTTTAGAATAAACACTCAGCAGCAGACAAGAATAGTAACATTTTCCAAAGGTCCCAGCTGCTTTCTCAATTCCAGTAAATTGCATGATTTTCCACTGGATATACACAGTTGTTATTATGAAAGTATTATTCTGCTATTAGAAATGCAAAGTGACTCCATCATGATGGTGCCATCCTACCCTCAGCAGGTGAGACCCATACCATCCATCTGTGTAAAACCACATGGGCAGAAGCCTATCCGTTATGCACCTGCAAATAACTATGGCAGAGATTAATGTGGTTTCAGGCCAGGTTTGAGAATGTTATCTAATAAGGGGGGGAGAAACCAAGAAACTGAAAAAATCTGAGATTCAAAGCTGAGTATTAAAATTTGCTTTAGTTAACAGTTTAGTAATAGCTTGTTGTTGAGGGCATAATAGGACATAAATTATTTGTCAAGTTCTTTTTAAATGATTGGGAAGACTGTGAGAAGAACTTGGTGAATTCTGGAATATAATAAATAAATATAGGTATATTATATAGGTATGTATACATGTATGTATATGTGTATAGTATTGTATACTGTACACCACATGAAATAAAAAATATTATTCTATTTATAATGGAATTGGATATGCAAATTAGGATACAAGTGTATGGTAGCTCTTTCCTTAGGAGACAAAAATATTAGTTATTAACTGGTTTTCTAGGATATTCTCTTAGTAAATAACTGTCTTAAAATAGATTTCTGTTGAAAGAACTCAATAATACAATGGATGACTGGAGATA
>JANHGN010006787.1:13112-44899 GCA_024605025.1 Megaceryle maxima | reverse complement strand
ATTAGAAATAAGGAGGAAGTTCTTTACCATGAGAGTGGTGGAGCACTGGAACAGGTTGCCCAGGGAAGTGGTTGAGGTCCCATCCCTGGATACCTTCAAACTGGGGCTTGATGAAGCTCTGAACAACCTGCTCTAGTTGAGGATGACCCTGCTCTCAGCATAGGGGTTGGATTAGATGACCTCTAGAGGTTCCTTCCAACCCAGACATTTATATGTTTCTAAGACAGATAGTTTCAAAACAAAAACAAGAAAAAAATCCCAATACACACACTTCAGTCCATGGGAGGTGAATTATCCAAACATAGGATATAATGAGTCTGGAATTAAGCCAGGAAAACACACTCATATTTTCTGAGGAATAAGGAGTATGATGTTGTTTTCTAACAAGTCACACAAGATATCTCCTCAGATACCACAGTGTTTAAGTGTGGACTTTCCACTGGTGCAGTCCACATTTGACATGGTGAAATTAGCAGACATGTATGAATTTAAATTGCAGGCTCCTTCTTGAAGAAATCAAAGAGCTTTGCATAACCCATAAATGTTGTCTCTTCTTATGAGGAAACTAAAATCTAAGACATTTACATGACAAGCAAAACACAATCCATACACTTTCTCCTAAATATACCTTGTGTATCTTTGCAAATTATGCTCAAACAGAAGGATATTGTACACTCACAGGATTCATTACCTCCCAGAATGGAGTACAGCAGAACAGACATGAGACCTGGATTTTTAAACAGCATTCCACCACAAACTCCTTCCATGTCCTGCAGGGTGTGATTTCCAATCTGCCTTAAGCACAGGAATGGAGTCTCCTTGACTATTCTCTCTGTATTATTTTTCCAGTATGCTCAGGCTATGAATGATTGCTTAATAATTTTCTTTCACCTATCTCTTTAGGAAATGTGGCAGTGGGGGAAAGTAAAGAAATTATATTTCCACTAGAAGAAAGCTATTTTAAGTAGTATCACCAAGATTCAACCACATTAAAATTTATATTTTTAACATCAGTCTGTATTCTGCTCATTCCTGTTCTCAGCTAAATTAAAAAAGAATAAGAGGCAGAGAGCTAGAAGGCTTCAAAACACAAGTCTGTGCCATGGCATCAATTCTTTTTCAGAAAAAAAATGAGAAATTCTCTCACCTGTATTTTGGTGTGCGTTTGTTGGTTTTTTGTTTGTTTGTTTGTTTTGTTGCGTTGTTTTTTCAATTATTTTTGTTGTTGGTTTTGGTTGTTTTTTTTCCCTCTTTAGCTGAAGGGACTTCAAGAAACATTCATCATGGTGTGCATTTGTAGCTCTATAACTGAGCACAGGTTTGGGGTTTTTTTTGTCCTGATCATTAATGATTATGGTAGTCCTGATAATATTAAGTATACAGCAATGTTTGGGAAAGAATTCTACTTGGTAGCTAGCATATGCTATTAAGTACATAAAGAATGTCTATACATGGCAAAAAAGTAATAAAAAAGAGGTTCTAAATCCCAGTACCAGAACTATAAACAAAGTAGTTAATTTGTTTCAAAGTGATAAGTCATCTGAATAAAGCCTGAAACTTCTAACTCTACAGAGCTTCTAAACTACTTGGAATCTCTGATCAGTAAAGAAAATAATGTGGGTAACCAAACCTCTTCTCAATCTTTTCTTATTTTTCATGCACATATGGGATTTACTGTAGAATTGCCTTATTCAGATTGCTCAGCATCTTAAAGGATTTTAGAAATGGGCTCACACAAGAAGAGACTGATCCCCACCTTGCTACAACCTCCTTTCACAGGTAATTGTAGAGAGCGCTAAATTGTGATAAAAGGTCTCCCCTTAGCTTCCTCTTCTCCCTACTAAATAATCCCAGTTCCCTCACCAATTCCTTGTAAGACTTGTTCTCTAGACCCTTCACCAGCTTTGTTATCCTTCTCTGGACAAGCTCCAGCACCTTGTTATAGTGAGAGGCCCAAAACTGAACACAGTACTCGAGCTGTGGCCTCACCAATGACAAAGAGGGAAAATCATCTTCCTAGTCCTGATTGCTACATATTGCTAATACAAGCCAGGATGCTGCTGGCCTTCTTGGCCACCTGGGCACACAGCTGACTCATATTCAATCGCTTGTCAATCAGCACCCACAAGTCCCTATCTGCTGAGCAGATTTACAGACACTCTTCACCAAACCTGTAGCATTTCAGGGGGCTGTTTGTGGCTTAAGTGGAGGACCTGGCACTTGGCCTTGTTGAAGCTCATACAATAGAGCTCAGCTCATTGATTCAGTCTGTCCATGTCCCTCTGTAGAGCCCTCAGCAGATCAACACTCCCACCCAACATGGTGTCATCTGCAAACTTACTGAGGGTGCATTGTTATCTCCTCATTAAGATCATTGATTAAGATGTTAAACAGAAGTGGTCCCAACAGGGAGCCCTGAGTGTAACCCATCCAGCCCCACAGACTTGTGTATGCTTAAGTGGTGTAGCAGGTCACTACAGGTACAGGAGCACTTCCAAATCTACTAGTATGAGCAAATATATTTGTTATTTGGGGTATTTGAAAATACAAACTGATTATAAATTATCTGAAAACTCATTTATTAGCAGCACCTAATTGTCCAGGTTTTTTTGTTTTGTAATAGTCTCATTCACTACAGAAAAATACAACTCATAATTCTGTAACAGAAATCAGCTGCTATGATTTCCTGAAGAAAGCATGATTCATTCTGGACCAAAACCAACTTAAGTACTTCCTGCTTTCAGTTAAAAGTTAGAGATTTCTGGCACAAGATGTTGAAATTGACTGTTATACTTCACCTTTAACCCTTCTCCTCAAATCGAAAAAGTTCTGAAAACTCCAGATGCTACCTACAAACTTTGTTAAATTTAATTAAAAAGTAACACTATCAGCAATGGAGCTTTAATAACAAAGTTTGTATTTCATTGAAGTCCCCAAAGCTAGAAGCTTAGATGGCAAAATATACACGACAAAATTTAACAAGTACTCAGCTACAGAAAGGTTACTCCAGCCAAAAGCAAAAAGACAAAATGTATTTGGCAGGAAATACACTTAATTTACACCTTATGGTACTAAATCTTATTAAAAATGTTTTAAGCATCATATTCACCAGATAGCTTTTCAACATAAGCTATATAGCCAGCATAAAACCTTTACATTTTTCCACTCAGTCAATGTTTGCATTCAATCTGACAATCTCACACCCTCATGCTTGTAAACCAGATGTTAACATTTCTACCCTGGTCAAAACCCAGTTTAAAACTTGGGACTTCCTCCTCCAAATCCCAAGAGGAAACATGGAGAGTAAAGTGCTATGAACCCCTTAAAAGCTGTCCTTATCATTACAGGGTTAGTGAGCAGTTTTGTAAATAGGTCCTTTAAAATGTTATTGTCATGTTACAGATAAGAAAACAAAGAAAACAAATAGATATATTGAAGATGAAACTCCATGGAATTAAAAAAACCAAGCAGACAAGAGATAGAGACCTACTAGCAAACCCATCTCTTTCTTACATTGATTTCTGCTTTTAGTTTTACTCATCATTGCTAAAACTTCATTCACAGCAAATAAACACATTCTGTTGCTTCAAGTTTCCACGGAAATACGTATGTGTAATCCAAATCTCCCAAGTCTTCATCTACTAAGTAAGGACTTAAGCCGTACTAACTAAAAATAGCTACTACACATTGGAAGAATTAAATTTAACTTCATGTAAAACTTTCTGGTTTCATAGCTTCTATATCCCCTTTGATTACTTAAAAATGCATTGTTTTATCTTTTTCAATGCTTATGTTTCTTTTTAGTATCAAAGCAGGCTGAAATCCAGGGATTTGTAGGAAAAGATTTTTGTTTTCAAACAAGTACCAGTGCAGCTACATGTTTCAGCTATTGCCCTGCTGTTTTTATTTTTCACATTTGATTAAGAAATAAATATTATATTCTCCCCATTTGTAGTTGGTAAATCTCTTCTGAAATCTGTAGCCATGCTGATACAGAAGAAAGAAAAGCACTGTAAGTTTATTGGAAATGGAGTCTGATCCCTGATTTGTGAGACAGTTCTCAGATTTTAGAACTTAACCCACTGGACTCAATAAACTTTGAATAAGATTATATCACAATGAACAAGTAAAAACATATATGACTTGACATAGATATTCATCAATCTTTAGAGTCTTCATTTCATCTTATTCTCTGTACCATTTAAAATATACTTTCTTGTAACAATGAATTGCCATTTTTCACAATAATAATGTATAAACCACTAGATGTTTAAAAAGTATTTGGAATATTTAAAATACAACAAATAAAAAAGAAATAATATCTTCTTATAGAAAGGAAAGCCAACTTTTTTGCATCTTCTCTATTTTAGATATGCCCTGGATCCTTCTGGATTTGATCAAACAAAAATGTCCAGGGAAACATTAGGATTTGCCCTAATTTTTGAGTTTCACAAAATTAAAATTCCATGTTTAAAATCTGTCAATATCACACAAAATTATCTAATTGTCATAATTATTAAGAAAATTTTCATGGCAAGCTTACGAAGTATAAATTCACTGTTTGCCAATTTGGTTCAGGATTGACATATCCTTGTTGAAATCTACATTTCTAATTTCAAGTGAGTATCTAAAATCTACAAGTTTCTCAATAAAATAAACTTTTGACAATCATCAAGGTCTTCACATTTCAAGTACCAGAAAACCAACACATTTCTAAAATGGGCAAGAATTAAAAAAAAACCTGTTCTTGAGAATAAGTATCAAAGGACTTAAGAGTGAGACCCAAGTATTTTGTATTTATTAATAAGACTAGGACACAGGCCATACAATTTCTACACAAAAGGTATCATCACAGTAGCCAGAAGACAAAGCCAAGTATCTGGCCAAGATTCTCCAAAACATTAGAAAAAGCATCACCTAGATGATGAAAATCCATTTTAAGATTCCTTATGTCATAGGCTGGAGACCAATGATAAGCTTTAAATGCTTTAATATTTGGTTTGATTTACACAAATGGATTTCCAGCATAGGCATTAACACCCCCTTATTTGGATGCAATAATACTTTAATATTGACTCTTCTCTGTGTAATCACAACACCTACTATTTGACAGTCACAGATGTTGAAAACCTTACATTCAAGAGGTAGCTCATTTGTTGGTAATGGTAGTTGGACACAAGTGATCTGAGGAAAACACCTCTGTGTGGTGTCAAGAAAGAGATTAAGAGCAACTCTTTTTTATGGTGTAGTTGGTAAACTCTTTGCATTATTCTATATATATGAATTTGGATTAGTCTCAAAGCCCCATCTATGTGAAAGAGGAAAAAAAGTCAAAAAACCCCAAAGCAACATTGTTACCTCCATTCTCAAACATCTATGAACACTGATTTTTAGCCTGTACATCAAAAACTAAATTAAGAAAAAGAAGGTGTTCTTAGGTACTAAGCGATATTTACTGCTTTTTTAAGGGCATTAATGTTTATTTAGGCTACACAGACATGCTGACAGCCTGTGTACATATCCTAATGTTTAGTCTGAGACACTATAGCAGTATAAACTAAATTTCTTCTCGTGTCTAATAAAAATACCATTGTTTAGGCCACTGTAATCATCAATATTTGTAATCCATACTACTTGCTATATTATTGGCTCAGAAATAACCACGTAAGAAAGAAATGAGTACACATTTACAGTGAACAACTTCTAGAGAAGCTTTATTTTAACATCCTCACATCATTTGACATGCTTGGATGGACCTCTGAGTAAAAATAATTTATCACTTTAAGTTTGAAGGTGTATTTTTGTAGAGGATTAGAATTCATGCATCTTTTAATTTGATGACTGCTTCAGGCTTTCTTTTTAGGCAGCTTCAAAAGAGGAAAAAATATATATACACATACGTTTTTAATGCTGAGCTGCCTTTTTAAGCTGGACAAATATGAGTTACAATGTGCTCCAAAGGAAACAAACAAACAAACAAAAAAACCCACAAAACAAAACAATAAAACAACCCACACATTAAAAACTGTCACTAGCATGAGGAAAATAACTCCTGAAATATACATTTCCAGGACAAATTCATCATTATTACAAGCAGACTTTTAAATATTCTTATTAAGTTTACTGGGCAAGTAAAACATCTATAGCAAAGAATACCACCTACTTTCAAGTATAATATCACTTTGCTAAACATCTAACTCATTATTAGATCTAACAATTTATGAAGCCTACACAGTCATCAATTTTATCAAGAGAAAAATTATTTATGATTCAGTAGAATTATTGAGATACCCATTCTGAAAATGCTTACAGTCTTGATTTTTGTTCAGAATGTAATTCCATGCATAATGTTTAGTCATCTGTGTCTACAGAAAGAAATTTGGTCAAGAGTATTGTTACATACTTCATATAGCTCCTAGAATCTTCATTTATTTTATTAGTGGTGTCATTTTTTCCCCATAGTAGTTACAACAGTATAGCTCCTGTCCTGATTCTACCCAAGTACCAGAATACTGCTTAGCCCTCTGAAGTTACCAGAATGTATCACTCTAGCACAAAAATCTTTCTATAGAAATGATTGTACAAATGAGCAGAAAAGATGCTATATTAATCAGGGTATTATAAGAAAGGAACACTGAATATGATTTATTAGAAGTGCTTTGAGAACCTTGTCCCTAATCTACAGGTTTTCAAATCACATCCCAGAGGTGCACAAAGCATTGTGCAAGGCACCTGAGAACCAGGACCAACACTTTTCAGAAACAGACTTCAGAATTTTACACCAAATGCCATTTTACATCATTAGGAAGAGCTTTCTTCCAGTGTTCTACAAAACAAGCAAACAAACAAAAACATTACCAAAAAAACCCACAAAAAATAAATAAATATACATTCTACCACCACTCACAGCTGGTCTAAGTATTGCTCAAGAAAACAGTAGGACTGACTCTGATTTAAAGAACTCAGAATTTACAAGCTCTTCAGAGAAGTCATTAATAGATGGCATAGGTATTTACAACCACAGCAAAGACACAGAAATGTAGCAAGATATTAAAAAAATAGTACATTCTGGATAAATGGTAGACTTAGCTTTGTTTCCTTACTGGTGGGATGTTTCTAGGCAAATACTTAGTAAGACACTAGGGCAGAGTCTCTTCACAGCATTTTCCTTCCAGCAGAGCTTATGTGCAAAAGCCACACAGTGACCTGTGCAGAACTGCCATTGCTGCACACCTATTAACAATTATGAACCCCACAATTTAGATGACTAAAAACCCTAAGAAATTACCAACAGCATCACTGAAACAAAATTTAAAAATACCTTTGTAATTACCATGTTTTAATTCTCAGGAAAATAAGCTGACTTCAACAGAATCACCTGGCAGAAGCTACAGTCTACAAACTCCAACAGATAAGGACTGTTTACAGTGGTGAAGATGCATGACCCTGTTGAATCTCAGCTGCCAATAACACACAATGAGCTCACATAATTTTAGCAGAGACCAATTCTTTGATCTAACAGGGAATCCCCCTATTACTTTCTCATCATCTTCACAGATCATGTGTGACCTTCTGTTCTTTCGCTAACAACTACTTATAAAATATAACATTTAAGTTACATGTGTAAATGTTTAGTACAACAATTACAGGTCTTGCCAAATGAAATTTCCAAAGATGTAGTCATGAGCAGGCATCATAAATCTAGAATCAATTCTGTATGCTGGGTTGTGCAAAAAAGCTCAGAACAAAACACAAAATCCTCTGAAATTGAGAGATTCAAAGTAAATGAGCCTTTTGGATCACACTATAGTAGTTTAATGTTCTGATTTTATAAAAGTTGAATAGCAGAATGGGGAAAAAACTTGCTCCTGACTAATACTATCCCAGGAGTAATGAAATAGAACGGACAGATGCAAAAGAAAGTCATGCTGATATTTTCTAAAGATGTGTTGTTTTTCCCTTAGTAAAAGAAGAACAATGCTTTCCAGGGAAAAGCCAGTTGTGGAGAGGCATATTTTTAACAAGTTTCAACCAGGACAAAGTATCATAGGACTCAAAAAAACCCAACAAAAAAAATCTTAAGGAACTAAGACAGGCATCTGAAATGGATAAATAAATTTTACTAGGTACAATAAAATTCTTTGCTCTGTACATCAGACCATCATTTAGTGCCTACCCCACTGTAGCTCATTAAAGATTTCTATTGACTTCTGTGACCTTTGGTATAGAAATTTTTTGTAAATATAAAAATAAATCATTCCAGTTTGCACAGGTGCAAGCTATAGTGCAAAGGTAAAAAAAAAAAAAAAAAAAAAAAAAAAAAAAAAAAAGAAAAAGACCTTCATTTATGCTATAAAAGGATACACAAAAATTTACAAGATTAATCTAGTAACACCATGCAGACAGTTGTTAAATGAGAGCTTTTATGGATTACTGAAGGTGAAGACTGCTGTAGAAAATTCCAAGACTTGTCCCTCTGTGCTAGAAGACATTGCAGTGGCTGATTACAGGACAAACTTTATTTCATTGGTTCAAAAAGCACTGAACTCCTCTTTTTTTGTTAAATTAACTTGATAATAGTATCTCTATAAAAAGCTGCTTTAACCTTGTCATCTTGATTTTTTCATACATAGCTTAGGTCTAAATATATAGGGTAATTTTCTATGCATGTTGAAATATTTTCAAATTTCTCTTAAAAAGGGCCAACCACATAGTGATGTACCTTTTCTTCTAGTACACAATACTGCTCTCCCTCCCTAAGAAGTCTTGCAGCATGAGGTGGAGGCTAGAACTTCACCACAAACCACAGAATCATAAAATTACACAGGTTAGAAAATATCCCCAGAGGTCCAACCTCCTGCTGAAAGAACATGTAGATAGAGCAGGAACTGATCTATATTTTTCTTAGCCTTTTGCTGTCAGTACACTTCTGTAAGACATTACGATTGCCTTTCACATCCCTCTTTTTTTCAGCTCCAGCAGAGCTTTTAATTTCTTAATTCTATCCCTGCAAGCTGAGGAAATGTCTCTGTATTCTTCCTGGATAGCCCATTCCTGCTGCTACTTTCTCTGTACTTCCTTCTTGTGTTTGAGCTCAATCAAGAGTTCGTCACTTACCCTTCTGCCATGCTTGCTTGGCTTTCTGGCATTGCAATAGACAGGTTTTGTGCTTTTAGGAGGTTGTCTTTAAACATCAACTGTCTTGTGTTCCTCTGAACCCCCAGGGCAGTCTTTCATTAAGCCTGACAAGAAGATCCCCGAGTAAGCCAAAATCTGCTTTCCTAAAATCCTATAAATCATAGAACCATCAGGGTTGGAAGGGAATCATTATCTAGTTCCAACCCCCCTACCATAGGCAGGGACATCTTCCACTAGATCAGGTTGCTCAGAGCCCCATCCAGCTTGGTCTTAAAAACTTCCAGGGATGGGGCTTCCACCATCTCTCTGGGCAACCTGGTCCAGTGTCTCACCACCCGCATGGTGAAGAACTTCTTCCTAATGTCCAATCTGAATCAACCCATCTCTAGTTTTAATCCATTCCCTCTAGTCCTACCACTACCCAACATCCTAAGAAGTCCCTCACCAGCTTTCCTGTACCCCCACTTAAGATACTGGAAGGCTACAATAAGGTATTCCCGAAACCACCTTCTCTCCAGACTGAACAACCTGTCTCTCAAGTCTGTCTTCATAGGAGAGGTGCTCCAGCCCTCTGATCATCCTCATCACCCTTCTCTGGACACGTTCCAGCACATCCATATTTTTCTTGCAATAGGGGCTTCAGAACTAGATGCAGTACTCCAGGTGGGGTGTCACAAGAATGGAGTAGAGGGAGAGAATCACCTCCTTCAACCTGCTGGTCATGCTTCTCTTGATTCAGCCCAGGATACGATTGGCTTTTTGGGCTGCAAGTGCACACTGATGGCTTATGTTGAGCTTCCCCGACGACCAGTACCCCCAAGTCCTTTTCTTCAGGGCTGCTCTCAAGCCAGTCACTGCCCAGCCTATACAGGTGCTTGGGATTGCCCTGACCCAGATGGAGGGCCTTGCACTTGTTGAGCTTCATGAGGTTTGAACGGGCCCACCTCTCCAGCCTGTCAAGGTCCCTCTGGATGGCATCCCTTCCCTCCAGTGTGTCAGCTGCCCCACACAGCTTGGTGTTATTGGCAAACTTGATGAGGGTGCACTCAACGCCACTGTGCATGTCGCTGATGAAGATGTTAAACAAAACCTGTCTCAGTACTGATCCTAAAATCCAAACTTGTTTCCTTTATCTTACAGGATTTTAAACTCCACAGTCTCATGGTTACTGCAGGGAAGTATGTCCTTGACCTTTGTATCTTTAAACAGTTCTTCCTTGCTTTTGAGGAGGAGATTCATCAGAACATCTTCCCTACTCAGCTCATTATTCATTTGCCTCAAGAAGTTGTCTTCTGCTTGCACCCAAGCCTATTATGATTCCAACAGATTTTGGGGCAGCTGAAGTCTCCCAGGGATAAAACAGCCTATGCCTTCCTTACACATATGAACATGAAAAATTATTTCACTTTCACCAACATTGCACATCTGTGTCTATTGGCAATAGCACCACTATAGCCACTTTCAAAGGCAGCAGTGCTACCACCTAGTCTTGTTTATACCTGCAACACCACTAATCAAACACAGGCTATACTATTACTATGATGATATGCCACTACATAGTAGGCTATGTATGCCATCTCCTGAGCATTACAGAGGTAAGGTCCTACCATCAAAGAGATAAATGATCAGCAAAGTAGAGAATTAGTACAGTGCATTTTATCTTCTATTAGATTTCACTGCTCATCTTTCTACTTTGGTTGTTAGATCATAACTGTACTCTGATACAAAATGCTCTGTATCCCTCTGCTCTGCAACTACAAAAAATGCAAAAACAACAATTCAGGAAAATAAATACATTAAGAAGTTGCTACACCTTTGTTTTTAGAAGCAAGCAAAACATAAGCCATTTGCTCACAACATTTTTAGAACAGCATAAACAAGGTACTTGCAAGCCTTGTGATCTTTTCCTTTCAGCTCAAATAAAGAATATTTTCCTTATAATCTTTGGAATCAAGCTAAGAAGAAGTGCAGCATTTTGATCCAAATATCCAATTTACTAAAATGTATCTCATTAATTAATGTTAAATAGAGAGCATAAATCCCTTTCTTCATTTTTTTTTTTCCAGTTATTTATATTCATACTTGGATACTACTAGAAAGGTCCCATGACAAGGAACTAAAATACTTGGAGCCATTTGAATTGTGTTAGCTGGCAGACTAAAATTGCACAAATTTACATGAGTAAAATTGCTTAATACCTAAAACTTTAATTTCCAATGAAGTGAAGTATAAATACATATAGAATATTAAGTTGTGGGGTTTTTTTTTTTAAATTTGTGTTCCAAAACTAATCACTAGAACAACTTTAAAGACATCTTCAGTCATGGTGTCAGAAAACTGTCTTCAGCCAAATTGATTTAAATTTCACTTCTCCCCTCTTCCAATCAAGTCAAGTGGGTTTTTAAGCATTTTACAGATAATACTGCCTCAGGTTCTTGCAGAAAACTAGAGTTGGAAGCACTGCAGGTCCTTTCAATTCTTAGTCTTGTTTCTTGGGCCATTTTGACATTTCACAACTAGGGAACACTTGGGATCTCATTCTCACATGCCCATAGTCCAACAAACCAAAACATATATAGCTCTGCTGATAATAAGGGAGGAATGGACAGGAGGATGAAAGTGAGAGGCACACAAATGGAAGCACAAAGCATACTTTATAAGGTAGCACAACTCCTGATTTCACAGTACTAACACTCACATGGGCTTTAAAGTGTACCTTTCCATGGCTATCTAACAGACTAAATGGAACAAAAGAAGGTCTTCAGAAGAACACAGCCCCCAAAATCATACTGTGATACAATAATATAAACAAAATTTAAAATATTTTCAGCATGTCATGTGATCTTTCTATAAATATGTCAAATTCTACCTGAAAAACTTTTTTTTTTTCCTTTTAAATTCAAAACCAGCATGGAATGCTATTCCGGAACTTCATTCTTCTAACTGCCATGGAAGCCCATTCTGATTTCCAGTCTAAGTGTATTTATGCCTAATTTTTATCAGTTTGATCACATAGAATTATTACTTGTAATTTAAAATAATCCTTCTCCAACATTTACTGCCTAGAAATTTTCAGAAACAGCAGTCATTTCTCCTCTTACTTTTATTCTGCTACACTAAAGCAGCCAATATGTTTTTGTCTCCCCCAATAAGTCTAGTTCTTCATTCCCCTCATAATACTTGCCCACAACTGCTCCTGTTGCCCTGCACATTTCTAAATGGACACAAAACTAGTACCAATAAATTATTTTCTTATGGAAGTTAATAAAATGTTCCGGTAACATTACAAAAAAAACCCCAAACAAAAAGCAAAACCAAACCACCAAAACCAAAAACCCAAAACAAAACAAACCACAAAAAACCAACAAAAACAAAAAAAACAACCCACAACAACAAACCCACAGTTCTGTACAGAGCTCATGCATCATATTTGGAAACTACCTTCAGATGTGGATTTTAGTATAATTATCTAAGCAAAACTCAGAATACACTTAATTCTAAAATTCTTCTTATGAGTCTTAGGCAGAAGGGCATTTGTCTCTGATCTTGAACCTAGGCATGAAACAACTCAAGAATCTATAAGTACGCTGTGCATCTCTTCCGTATTTACCAGGTATGTATCAGAAGACATCTGAACAATTTGATCTCTGTTTTCAGAAACACTATATGGCTGCAAAACACACCTTTCAAAAGGACTTCCTATTGTTTAACAGCTTGGATAAGTATTAGTAGGTTAAGAATAAGAAAAGGAGCTCAAAGAAAATGTATTTTAATTAACATCGATTAAAATTTAAGACATGAAGCAAGAATATGAATATGAATTGCTATTCATATGTAGAAGAATTGTCCTTTGCCAAGTCTGAATAACATACACAGAAAAAATTACAAGAGAAACACATATCACACCTTAGCTATTATGCAAAGTTAAGGACATGAAGGTAGCCTTTTTAGTTTGTTATACCTTCCTAATTCAATGAAATGAGAACAAAACTAAGTTGAGGATTACACCTGCAAAGACACTTACTATCATTAACAGTGTCTGCCAGACAGCTTTTTCATTTGTTTCCTTAAAGAGAAAAGAAGAGCACGGCCTTTGAAACTTTCTAATATTTAAAACAGAAAGGATAATACTCAATAATGAAAGCCTGTAAAACAAAATTTTAAACCATAACCAGTTTATGAATTCCATTGAGGAGGAACTTATCTGACATGATACCTGCTTTTTCCATAATGGCTTTAATTCACATTCCCAAAAGAAAAATGAAAGCACTGTCAATATATTTAGTACAGCCATTTAGCAGTGTCATAATTTCTCATTGCCATTTTTTTGTTGTTAAAAACAACAACAAAAAAACCCCACCAACCAAAGGAAAAAAAAAACAAACAAAAAGAACCCCAAACAAACAAAAAAACTTGCTTTCTTCCAATGATGTGTCCTCAAAAGGACTACAAAATGAAATCCCATTTCTATTAATTCAGGGAAATTTTAGTCCTTCATAGCTAAAACAGACAATGTTCTTAAGACATGAATATGAGTGCACAATAAACCATTACAGGTATACACAGTGAGCTAGCTACTCTGACATGGAGGTGCTCCCAAACAGAGCTAACACACTTCAATCTGTGCACCAAGGTGAGACATCTAAATCATCCCTTCTAGGAAAAAGCAGTATATGTGAGGAGCAGGCTCACCAAGCATGCTCAGATGAAAGCCTGAGATCACAACACCGAAATAGAGCTATACTGGTGTCTGCGTGCAAGGGACCAAACTTGTATGTCATCTCAGACACTGTCCTACATGGATCTAAAGCCAGTTGTACAAACAAACAAAAAAAAATTTCTGCAAAATACACTGTGTAAATAGAAACTTTAAAAAACTCCAGACAGGAAAAAAAGGATAGATTCTAGATGTCTATCCTTAATAGTTCAACTAGTTGCAAGCTTCAAATCGAAGCACCATTTTTCTTTTGCTGCCTATCACAGATTCTATAGAACATAATCTATCTGCATGTCTTGCTAGCAGTACCCAGCACACTGTCTACAGAAAGCTTTCCTGAGTGTCAGCTTCCACGCATGAATTGAACGTTATCTCTCCCTTTAATTATACTGAATAGTTTAATTTATACTGTATTTTTCCCATTTGTTGAATATTCCTGGAGAAATCATATTGATAACCCAGATACTTTAAATTAAGTGACATTACATTTCCATTACTAGAAAGCAGAGACAATTAAGAAGTATCAGAGAATTTCCTTTTCCATTATTTGCTGTTGTCTCTATCTTCATATTGATATTCAATACCTAAGTTACATATGATATAGTAGGTATGTGTATTACATAATGCTGTAAATAATCTGCAAAAATTGTAAAATATTGTCAGGCAAATCTGTTCTTCAGAAGGTTCAGAACCAGGTAGGTGACGCTGCCACCCCACCTGAAAGAACTCTGAAAATATTTAATGAATCATTAACCTTATCTTGCCATACTCACATTATGAGCTAAAGAATGTTTTCTTGGTATTTAATGGGAAAATACAGTAAACACCATAACAAAAGTATTCTGCCTTTTGATTTTTTTTTTTTTTTTTTTTGGTTTGGTTTTTTTTGGGTGGGGGTGGGTCTACATTTCAGCTGATTTCAAATTCTCTTTTCAGACTTGCCAGGTATTCCTTGTTATAGCAATCACTTAATAAAATTTCATTTCCACTAATAACAAAAAATCTTTTATAAGCTTTGTATTCCACTTAGCATTGCCTGCAGCATGCACGGAGAAATCTCCGTGCTAAACATAATGCATGAAACTCAGGCTATAGGAAGATAATGCTATTGGCTCCCTGAAAAATGCTACTCTGTGTGGTCCCACTCCCCCAGCACCCACCCACTCACTCTTGTCCCTGTCCTTTCCTCCTCCTTCACTGTAGGCATTTGTCTATTGAGAAAATAGAGGTTGACAGGAAAGGTCATTGTGGCCAATTGTAAGTCTCAGCATAGAAATGTGCCTTTTAGCTGTTGGCTCCACAAATAGTGACCGTGTCGTATTATTGATAAATCCTTGAAAAGACTCTAATGTATCTTCATTTCATAAAAAAAACTGCCTTCAAGGTTGCTCCAAGAAAATAAGCAGCCAGAATGCTGAAGAATTCTCCAAGTTGTCATTCTCCTAAAGATTAAAAGATAATAACACTTCTATTAGAATCACTCTGCTACGCTGTATTGATCTCATCAGGGAGGCCACTGCAGGTCTAATATGAACAGAGAAGTTTTAGAATTAATCACAGGGGTTTTTATTATGGTTCATAGGGCTCCTCATTCAAATGGCATCGTTTGCAATATTTATGGCCTAGATTGGTTGCCATTATTAAGTGCAAGTGTGCCGCATGGTGTCTGGCCTGCTGTGTTAAAACACAAAGTCATTCTTCAAAAGTAAATCTTATCTAAACTATGCACAAAAAGCCAATTACTTTTTGATTTACATTTTAATTTCACATTCAGCTTTCCCCTTATATAAAAAAACCTTACTTAATCTTTGTTTTGGATTAACTAGCACAGGCATACAAGGTACGCTTCGTAGTATTAAGTAGACTGTTACAGCATATTAATGCACTCTGCTCAGAAAGATATATATTTGGTCAATGACAAGCTACAATTTCTCCATCAGAGAAGCAAATTAAAAGATGGAAGAAATACAGCATCTTGGAAAGCAGACTAGCCACTGATCATCAAGATAAAACAGACTCATTAAGGGTCTCAACTTAAGACTGTGCATTTGAAAATGAAAAAAAGCATTTGCCAATGTCATAGCAGCCCTCAATAACCAGCTCCAGTGATAATTTAATACTCTTTAAATTCCATGCTTGTCTTTTTTTTTTTTTTTTTTAAATCTTCTTTGCCACTTCACCTGTGCTCAGTCAGATCATTTCTGTTTATCCAATCTCAACAGTATTTTCTTGCCATGATGGATCTGAACAAAGGTGAATGAGTATATGCAATCCTATGACTTAAACTTCATGGTGGGTTTTTTAGTTGCTGTTGTCATTCTGGTTTTGTTTGGGGTTTTTTGTTTGTTTGTTTGTTTAGTTTTTGTTGGGTTGCTTTTTGTTTTGTTTGTGTCTCTATGTGTGGGGTTTTTTTTTGTTTTGGTTGGTTGGTTTGTTGTTTGGGTTTTTTTAAATCTGCAAAAACCTTAGAGAGTATTCTTTGAATGTCAGGATGGTCAAGGAAGCTCTCCAGGAGCCTGAAAACATACTAAACAAACAATTAATCCCTATCAAGAACACTCAGTTTGTTTTAGATTTATACCCCTAGACAGGGTTAGCTAACTTACTGCCATGTTCTTAAAATCATTCCAAAAAAAAAAAAAAAAAAAAAAAAAAAAAAAGGGCTTTGAATAGAAGGGCCAGGAGGTGAGCGAGCTGGTTTGGGCTTGTTGTGGTGACAGGGGGGGAAGGGTAGTGATTTTGTCACTGACTTGACATCATCTCCAGTGCATATCACCTCTCACAGGTGAGCAACACCAGCATAGCAGAGCTGTATTTTTCTTTGTGGAAAGTATGCCTTTGCAGAGGCTTCCATGACTGGCAAAGTGAACTCTACAAAGACTCGATTATAATGAAAGATGAAACATTTCAAAACAGCTCTCTCACCACCACAGCTTCTCCAGGATAATTCTGACATTTCAGCAACCAACTAGCCCAGTGCAAAGAACAGCCACACATACAAAGAAAAGGCCTCACCTACACAGTGAAGGGCCCAGAGGGCAGCCTGAGCCCTCTTCTGCCCCATGGAACTCCCAGGTCCCTTAAGATAGCAGCTGGGATCCAAGGCTGCACTTCCACAAAGGCTAATGATAAATGTGATGCTGTGGTCAAGAAATACATGAAAGAAGAGTGAGGAGGACCCTTTTTTATCCCCTCCCCCAGGGTTTCCAAACATCCCTGGCAAACTATGTTGATAATTTTTGTCCCAAAGCTCAGAGTCCATTGATGTTTTAGTGAATTTTGGGCAAGAAAACTGCAATGATGTTTGCAAGGCCATATAAGGAATCCACACACCAATTTCCCATTAAATGCAATCATTAACCTGTAATAAAATGAATAAGAACTGCTTATCTAAATATCTCTCTTGACTTTTAAAATTCCTCATAATTTAACTCTATTTGAAAGACAGCCTTTATTATGATATTCATTTAATTTCGGGAACTAAATATATGTGGTTAGAACATACCTAAATGCTTTGAAGGATAGAAAGACATTTAATGAACTTAGAGAATAATTTATCTGCTTAGTCAACACAGAAGTACAGGTATGCTTGCTCCATGCTTGTTTTTCCTGAAAGTCCAAGGTATGAAGCAGTAATATGAAAAAGACAAAATAAAAACGATTCGGCAAATGCCTCACGATCCCATTAAGACTGCAAGAGAACTCTTCAATTCAGTAGGCAAAACAAGCAGCAAGTTCTCTCAATTCAGTCTTTCAAGGCATTTGCTGTGAAGTATCTCCACCTATTTTTGGATTCTTCTAGACTACATGACCTGAGAAACAAAACAACTTTTACACTGTATCACACACTTGAATACAAACACACACTTGCTTTCACCTCTCACTTATATTGATCCACTCATAATTTCCATAAACAACTAGCACTGTAAAAACCCTCTTATTGTCTACCAATGAATACCTTGGTAACAAAGAAACCAACCCATCTGGATTTCAGCCTGATGGTCAATGACAGTATATCACAACATGCTATTAATGCTGTTTGTTTCTGCATTGTATGTATTTTCTACACTTAATGGCTTATTCATATATTTGTTGATCACTGTATTTAAAAGCCAAGACTATAATATATGGTGTCTCCCAAGTATGAACAAAATCAAAACTGAGATTGGAATACAGAGGCCTGAACCTCTTTCCTCTCATAACATCCTTCTAACACCCACTTATGCTCTTATTTTGATAGCTAGTGAAAAAACAACAACTTTGTTTGTTTTGTTTTTAAACAACTACATATTTTCTGTGTAACAGAACTTCTGAAAATAAGCACTTGGATTGCAGCACCACCTCATTTATCCATCCTTTCTAGCCAAATTCCTGAAATAACATACTGACTACCATTCTCACCTATGACAAATTCAAACCTAAGTCTCCTGCAGTAAAAGATTAGGAAGTTAATCCATTCTGAAACATTGCTGCAAGATATCAATGCTTTAAAAAAGAAAAATGATGGATGAATAATATTCAGGTCAACTAAAATCAGAGTGCTAAGAGCTAGCCGGTTTTCAGTTCCAACAAACAGTGTATAAAAACCCCAAATCATGAAATAGGACAGAAAATTTGAATTACAATGTGAACTTAAACACTCATATTGTTACAATGGTGTCCACTTTAAGGAAATACTATACTATTAAAGCAGTTATAAAGTTATAATACAGTTTCTATTTAGCTTATTCATGATCTACTACATCATGTTTCAGAGGAGGTCTCTGTTGTGATAACAGCACTATGTTCAGTATCTTCCAATAATGTCATTTTTGGTAATTTGCAGTTTCTTGCAGAAAAAGCCTGGACTGTGCCTTGGATGGACTGATGAACTAATATCTCAAATCCCTGCAGTGTAAATCTGATTATATATTTCTAACTCCAGTTTGGAGTTTATATGCTCCCCAAACCACCCTCAAAACAACCCTATTTCAGAAGTCAACTACCATATCCTAACACAAATTTCTAATTACTAGAAATGGAGATATTGTTACACTCCATCTACATTTCCTGACAACGGTACCACACCTACTTAATTTCAGCTGCTTGTATTTCTCTGGTATAATGAAAAGAATTCACACAAAAGAAATGCTGTGCCTATTTAGTGTCTAGCTGCATACATCAAATTATCTACCACCAATTCATACTGGTTGAATTCTTTTCATCAATAATAATGAATCACTTCTCTTACCGTATGGTTACACACCATGTGTCTGACTATACTTCTGCCCTCTGAAAAATTATCTTAAGAGCTATTTACTGAAGTTTTAGATATAGAGAAATTCAACATTAAAAATTATTGATGCCCACCATTATCTGTTTGCATACAGAGTCAGCAGGCTGGGCATGGAATGTTCACATAGCAGCGGTGGATTAGTATTTTTAAACTATTTCTACTATTGATTTAACCACTTGAAGCTGCTGGAAGCAGAGCTCCTGTCACAGCTGTTAATGCAAAAGGCATTAGGGAAAATCCCTACCGTGAAGGTGTGCAAAAATGTTAACATATAAAACGGTGAGATTTCACTTTTTATCAGCATCTTCTACAACTGACAATTCCCATTTTTATTCAGCTCAGCTAGATGAGGAACATGAAAGGGGAAAGCTACTATTTTCTTTTTCTCATTTACTTTAGTCCTGTCTAAAGACTGGATCCTGCAGTCTACCCACACTGAGTAGATTTTTTTTTTCCTCAAGTTGTTCCATTAAAGCAGAGCAATGCTATTTAAAGAGAAGAAAGGTATCAGTGTTCCTCTGTGTGATGACAAAGACAGTAACAAGATCCTTAAAAGTTAAGAAAGTAGCTTTGTCAGAAGTTAGAAGGGACCAGACCCTGCAACACTGTTATAACAGCTCTTGGCCAATACAGAGGGAAAATTAATTTCTTGAACAAGTTAAATGAAATATTACTAAGTAAATAACTGACTTCCAGACATGAATTAAGAAGCAAAAAATCTACGTAGTTTTAAGTTTTATCTTCTCTGCAGCTAGAAATTCTGATTGATGCTGTATGTGAAGTCATAGTCTAAAAGCCCCTCTAGAATAGTTCCACACTTGGCATGTCTTTCTCTGAATACTCAATTAGCTATTCTAACTCCTGTGTAGACAAGCTCTTACAAGGCCCATGACAAAGTGTCATTATCTTCAAATTCACTGATGGGCTTTATGTCCTTCACTTTTTTTCACATTACTGCATCTCTATCCTAAGTAAATGTTTTTATTAATGCAAACAAAAATTAATGTATTGTTGCCGTGAATTAACTTCATTCATTGCCTCGACAATGCTGCACTTCACCTCTATAAGCACTTGAAAATTAAAAAGTACAAAATATGGAATTTGGGGGAAAAAGTTCCCAAAGATAACCAGTAAGCCTAAGTATCAAAAGCCAAGCACATACCACTCTCATCACACAAATCCAGTCTTGTTTCACTTGTGCAAAATAGGAAAGCAAATTAATTCTTGTAAGTGCAAAAATCTGCCATATAACTACTTCAAAAGATCCCTGCATACTGAGTATTTGTGAGTGTCTGTGAGTGTCACCGATTAATGTGCTAAAATACTTCAAATAGTTGACCAGCATCTAAGCACCTGTAGCTCTGCTGACTTCAAAAGGCATCCAAAGCATCAGTTGTCACACTGGAATGAGAGGCATTTCATTACATAGAGATTTCAACAATAATACTCTGAAAAGAACAGGGGAAACACTGAAACCAGTTGCCTTTTTAAAACATTACTATGATAATGGGTCACTACTCATCTGCTAGCATACTTTCTTTAAATCCACTTGGTCTATGGGTACAACTGATAAGTGTGTTCATTGCTGTTTTCAAATACGCATCTGGCAGAACTGTGAATTTGAGTTGAAAACAGAAAAATAACCAGAAAAAAAAAAAAAAAAGTTAACCATAGCAGAAAAGAGATAAATGCACAAATTCAACTACTAATCAGGGAATTTATAATACAGAACTTTGGTCTGTAGAGATCCAAAAGTCTAAGGATACAGCACAAAAATTGTTTTCATGCAATGTTTCAGTAGTCCTGATCAGAAAATACTCCTTCTGAAAAGCAGCACAACTTAAAATTATAGTGCAGGAGAGAGAGCAAGCATACCAGCTGAACCCATGTCTCTATGGGTATGCCACTGTTTGACAGTCCTATTGTTGATTATACTGATTTTATACTTCAGCAAGCAGCAAGATTTTACAAGATCCACCCCTATAGATGTTTGACGCCTGACACAATCTGGTCTGCAGTTAGAGAAGTTGCTAAATATGATTATTGCCCAAGAAGCAAGGATAAAACAAACTGTTATAACCAAATATGCTAATCCTAGTGATTTCTCTTCTGCTTCCCCCCAGTCCCCAACAATAATGTAAATATGAGGCACTATCATTTAAACCTCACAAACTCTACAGAGAAATAAAAAGCCGCAGATTAAGATAACGAATAGAAAGATTGTTTACTTATATTTTAAGATAGCACATGGATGACACTGCTTTATATCTTTCTTAAACAGTAGTTGGGGTTTTGTCTGTTTTAAGCAAAGGTAAAAACATTTGTAATGACCTAGATGTCTAACAGTTGCCTGGGTGTAAATGGAGACAGAACTATTCATTCCTGTTGGGACCCAAAGCTTAATACCTGTAATAACAAATATCTGATACTGTATTGCATACAAAATAATTTTTGGTGCAATTCCTTCATTCATTATTTATGTATATAATGTTTCTGAACAGTATGGTCTTATTCCATAAACAAAATTATTCTCCTCCTTTGCTAAGTTTCCCCTCAGAGAAATTTAATTCATTAGCACAGTCCCCTCTGCCTTGCTTCCCCCCAGTTACTTTTGAAAAAATTGAGGCATTTAACACTCTGCATCAAGCAGGTCTATTTGTCAGTGATCATTCTCTATGCTGCATTAAATTGCATCCTTTCATTAGCAAATGTTATCAAAGTAGTACTTAGACAACTTCTCATTTCCAAGTATATTAAAGAGTTACATCTTAAACCAATTTTACTGCTATAGATTTAGATTGAATCTGTCTCAGTAACGTTGTCCCATTCTGGGTTGATGACGAAAGCTGAGCTATCCATATGCTTAACTGCACTCATAAATGGAGCTCTTAACAGTCTGTGGTAGTGATAGCGTTACAGTTGCTGTTTATGGAATTGTTTTCTAATTCTCTTTTTTGTAAATGGAAATATTTTCTTCTAGAAACTGCACACATTCTTACAGAGAATGGTACTTTTCATGAAACGTACTTGGCTTGCAAACAGCAGCAGACGGGAAAGAGAAGGCAAATGAGAAATAACAGAATGAGGTAAATAAAAGATACCTGTGTACACACAACCCAAGAGGAAGTCATCTAAGTGTGATCTTACACATAACAAAGTTCCACAACAGAAGCATTGAGTTATCTGAGCACCCAAGGAAGCTGTCTGGGCCTATCTGTCTTGTGGCAACTTTCCAGACAAGCATTACCTGCCAAATTCCCTGCTAGGGCATATCCCAGCTGCCCAGCCTGGACAGCACCTGAAAGGTGGCAAGATACAGTAAAAAAACCACAAGAGATTCACATTACACATTGCTCTCAGTATCATGTCATCAAGGGAATGATTCAGTTATGTCCAGAAACATCAAGAGGCAAATGTAAAGATCTTTGTTCAAAACGTGATTCCTTTGAGGTAAATTATCCCATCTGGGATTATTCAATGGGGAAATATGAAAATCTATATGGGTACCAAAACTTTCAGGCCATAAGATTTATACTTAGCATTCACTGATGTGAAAATCTCCCAACACTTGTTTTTTAAATCCTTTTCCTGGTATACACAGGATCTGCAATATCTCCCACAAAATATATTAAAACAGCATTTTGACTAACACTTTGAAGTAATATTCCAATTTCAAATGAGACAATTTTAAAACAGCAACAAAGTTTCAACAAATAATGAAATAAATAATTCACTTAAGCTGAACCACTATGCCACAAGGTAACAGAAAACAAAATTGCTAAATGGAAAAACTCCTGTTTTGGTTGGGGAAGGCAATCTTCAGAACATTATTTCTAACTACAGTGAGCATGACTATGTGGCTTAAAACACTACAAAAATTTATTTGTAAACACTACTGTCTGGACAAAATTCTCACTCTTGAAAAGCAGTCTTAAAATCAAAATCTTTACTGAATTGTTTCATCTGATTGGAATGCTATTCTCAAAACTTGCAAAAACTAAGAAAAATAAATACATTACAAAACAGATCTTTCTCTCTGCTGTATGTACTGGCCTCCTCCTCCTCACTATGCCAACATAGAATTTTATCAATTTGGATAAAAATACATTCCTTACAGGTGATGATTTCTTATAGCATTAATGATTTTTGGAAGAACTCTGAAACTCTGTTTATGGCATACTGATTCTGTTACATATCTCACCACAATACCACTTGGTCAGAGGTATTGGCCAGTACTGTTCTGCAAGTATAAACACAAATATTCACAAAATTCTACTCTTCATTATAATGTAGCACAGCTGACAGGAAGGTTATCTGATACTTGCGAAGTGGTTAAAGCCCCTCACCCTGTCACTGCAATTGTGAAATGTCAAAAGGATATAATGATACAAAGACCTTCTGCATGCTGCAGGGAAAATATTTTAATAATTTATAAACTGGTCAATGGAGTTTAAAAGCACTCAGACATGTATTAAAATGTGTCTGAGACATGAGCTTGAAGTTAATTTTCAATTAATTCTGTCTAGCACATGCTGCTTAAGTAAGAAACTCATGGGGTTTGGGTTTTTTTTTTTCCTTTTTTTCTTCTTTCAGAAAGCAAAACCTTAAGCAGGAAGATATCATGCTGGTTTTCATCTTGCAAGGAATGTAACTGCAATGTTTCAATAATAATTTCTACATTTGTATCCTACTTGAAGTAACTTATAGATTTTAATTCCCTACAAAGAATTAAGAATTATAACACAGTGCACAAGATCATAAAACCACAAAGTATCACTGTTTCACTTAAGTCTATTTTACCTTGCAGATTTAATGCTCTTCTGCTGAGAAAGAACAAGTTAGGGAGAATTAACTTCATTATTTTAATATATAAAGAAAAAAAAAAAATCTGACTACAGCCTGAGATACTAGAATCATACCGATTTTGCTGTTTTTCACAGGAGTGTAATATCAACTCTGTCTGCAATTATTTTGCATTACTAATCAGCTCATTACAAGCCAGTAGGACAATGTTACTCTACGTTTACTTATGGTTCATTTACCAATTCCAATAAAATTTTGCAATGTATCAGGTAAATTTTTTCTGTTATTTATAATACCTATAAAGGCTCATCTGCAGATCTGCTTTATTGATAATAATGAAGCTACCAGAGACAGTAACACCATGTTGCACATGAGGAAATACAATATTTACAAAAGAGGAAATGTCTTTTGGACTGTAAATAAGCATCTGAAAATCAAAAATTATCATCCAGTTAAAGGTGCTTAAATTAAATGAGTATTCAACTAGTAGCCTAGTTTTAGTAGTAATATGATATATCTTAATTCTAGGTCCATAATATGCAAAAACATAGGCACAGCTACTGGAATTATCTTGAAAATAAATACCAATATTTTTAACAAAAGTATGACATTTGACACTGCAAGACCTACATTACAGGAACCTTCAAGATCCACAAAAAACTTTCAGACAATTACGTTACAAAACTGTAAGCACCATCTTAAGTTGGTTGGACAAATCAAAATTTCTTTGTAAATGTAAAAAATATATAGCACAGTTGGGTTTTGAAGCTTCAGGCATACTTCAAATGCTCTGAAATGTTCGATTTTGTTTTCCTGCAGTACTATTTTCTCCATAATAAAGTAGGCTATCATTATGCAAAAGAGAAAGAAAAAAAGACGTATATTGAGTTCTTGTTTATTTCTATAAATCATAAAACTTAAAGAAAAATCAGCCTCTTGAAATTTATTTCAATTAATGACACAGAATATGAAATGTAAGGACAAACAGTCTACTGCAGAACCCTTATTAGAAAACAAAGCACAATTATTTCATGTTTTATATAATCTACTCTCCCCAAAACACACATTCAAATATGAAGAGTCCTGTGATTCAGCAGTTAAGTCCCTCCTCTTTTCAACAGTTTTCCTACCCAGCCATTTTGTAATGTATTCTGTACCAAAAAGATTGTTTCCTACATTCTTAAATAAGATCAAGTTTAAGCAGACAGGATTAAAGAGTTGCAAAAGCTAGACACGGTCAAGTTTCAAATCTCTGCTGAAAAGAAGAGGGATGCCTTCTTGCAGCTCTTTTGTTATTTTTACAAAAATGTTTTTTCCCACCACCCTGTTTGAAGGATATGTGTAGTAAGGCACATCTTCAGTTTGCCATTAACTAAGTAATTTGGATGCTCAAACAATTCAGCCAAGTTCAAACAAGCATCCTAACTCTTAAGTGAGGATACAAACTGCATCTTTTCTATATAGCACATTGCTATTCTGGTCTTCAGACAAAACCACTAAATACAAAATCTTAATAATAATGTTTATCAACGAACATTTATTTGGAATTTCTGATCACATGTCTACCACTATTAAGACACACTATCATTGTACCATGTAAGACAGTAACTTTATGTTTTTACAATACCATTATATATTTTGGTATTGTGAGATTATCTGTGAGATACCATCCTTATTGGATATTAGGCAGTGTATTTATCATACGTAAATGCTTCACATTTACCAACCCTGAGTGTATTTTTCTCAGTGTAGACAAGTGATCACAAATTCAGAGTAAAGCAGAAATTCAACTGATAGCCAACACTACCATTCAGTTTGGAATTCCTTATATTTTTATCTATTATGAAAGGTGATTTGCCCTGAAATGTTTATCTTTGATAGTCTACCTCACAGCAATAGCCCTTCTAAACACTCCTTGAAAATACTTTCAGATATTATCTCACTCTTACTCCCTCCTTCATTCTTTCCTTCCCCTATTAGATTCTAGGAAGAAATATTTCTTTTTCCTTTTCTGTGCTCTGTGTGTATAGACTGTTGATGAGAAGAATTCCTGTTCTCTCTATTATACCATGCAAGAGGCACCCTGATGTTTTTTTAACACTGAACTCCATTCAGCACAGCAGTACCCATAGGCTAGCTGAAATACCACAGCTTAACCAAAAAAAAAAAAACCCAAAAAACCAACCAACCAAAAAAACCCCCAAACAAACAAAAAAAAATCAAAGTAGGACTATGGTTAATAGTTATGTTTAAAATTGTTTATGCTCAATATTCAGAAGTGAGAGATTCAACAGTCTAAGGAAACATCATATAATCTTATCGGATTTTCTTCCTTTCTAATGTTTTAATCTTTGCACAGAATTTAAACAATAAAAACAACCTGCTGCAGAAAAAAATGCCTTTAAAAACTATTTGCATTGTTGTGATGGATTGAAATAATACATTTAGAGTGTAAATAGATCTAGTCAGTAAACACACAGCTAGTAACACCCACGCTTGCTAAAAATATTTCCTCCCGTAGATTTTCACAGTAAATGATATACTTGTAATTTTCACATTTTACTGACTGTCTGGGACTGGATTTCTCTCACCATCGCCTTTGCACTGTGAATTTTGAAGTGCACATCTATAATTTAAAAGGCATAGGGCACACAATTGATACACAAGAATCCTCACTCGTCTTGCCGATATCCTGTTTGTATAACATACCTTAAGTCTTTATATTGCACCATGACAATAAAGTAGCACAACAAAGAGACCACAGAAACTGAAATCACTGCAGATCTATGAAAAAGGTCATTTTAACTTGAACAGAGTATAACAAGGAAAGTCAAAGTTGGTCAGGTTTAATGCTAACCAGACTTCTATGTGTAGCAACCATAGAAAATTGGCACTCTTTAGATGGATCTATTATCACATTACCTGGTTAGAAATAACATTCTCTTCTGTAATCAAAATAAAGACTACAGTTTAACAAAAGAAGCAAATTCCTTGGGCAGTGGCATTTACATTTGCTGTAAGCCTGTCTTATTTAAAAACAAACAAAAAAACCCCAGAAAAACATGAAGCAATGAAATTAATCATCGTGGGCAGCACAGCTAGAGTTAAAAGAACAGAGGCAAGACATAGAAACTACACTACAGGCAATACCTAACAGGGATGAGTCAGGGGCTTCTGAATAAAGAGGAACCAACCAGGTAGTAGCCATGAAACACCTTAGAGAAACAAAGGGGTGTCCCTCTAGGAAGGTGACACAACTAGCAGCCCAGCTGAAGTGCGTCTACACAAATGCACGCAGCATGGGCAACAAACAAGGGGAACTGGAAGCTACCGTGCTACAGGAAGGCTATGACATTGTGGCTACTACTGAAACCTGGTGGGATGAATCCTATGACTGAAGTGTGGTTATCAAAAGCTACAGGCTATTTAGAAGGGATAGGTGCAGAAGAAGAGATGGAGGTGTTGCCCTCTATGTTAATGAATAGATAAACTGTGAAGAGTTGTCCCTGAAGAATAGCCGTGAGAAGGTTGAGAAACTATGGGCAAGAATTAAGGATAATGATAATAAAGGGAGTCTTGTGGCTGATGTTCACTACAGGCCACCCGATCACAGGGAGGCTACTGATGAAGCCCTCATACTCCAGCTCGAGGAAACATCATGCTTGCAGGCTCTCATCTTGCTGGGGGACTTTAATCACCCTGACATTTGCTAGAAAAGTAGCATGACAAACTGTGGGCAATCCAGAAGATTCCTGGAGCACCTGGATGATAACTTTTTTAAGCAAGTAATAGACAGCCCTACCCGAGGGGATGTGGTTTTAGACCTAACAGCAACCAAAGCAAGTGAACTAGTTGGAGACATCATGATTGGAGGCAGCCTGAGCTGCAGTGACCATGGACTGGTTTAGTTCACCGTGCTAAGCGGTATAGGACAGATGAAAAGCAAAGTCAGCACCCTAAACTTTAGGAAAGGAAACCTCCAGCCCTTCAATGTGTTGCTCAACAGGACTCCCTGGGAGGACTCAACAGTCCTCAGAAATAAAGGAGCAGAGCAGAGCTGGCAGATCTTTAAGGAGGCTTTCCATAGAGCACAAGAGCTCTCAATACCCATCTGCAGGAAATCAGGCAAGAAGGGAAAAAGACCAGCATGACTGAGTCACAAACTGCTGGTTGAACTAAAGAACAAGATGAAATTGCAGAAACAGTTGAAACAGGGACAGGTGTCCCAGAGGGAATACAGGGATGCTGCCCCATTATGTAGGGATAAGGTCAGGAAGGCCAAGGTGCAGCTAGAACTGAACTTGGCGAGGGATACAAAGGAAAACAAAAAGGGATTCTGTAAGTATCTAAATCAGAAAAGGAAGGTTAAAGGAGGTGTACCCCCCTGGGGATTAACAACAGCAAATTAGTAACAATGGACAAGGAGAAGGCTGAGGTACTCAATAACTTTTTGCCTCAGTTTTCACTGGCAACCTCTCTCCTCACAGCCCTCAAGTTGGTGACCCATAGGACAAGGACCAGGTAAAGTCCCTCCCATTGTAAGCAAGGACATGGTTCATGATAACCTGAACATAAATAAATCCATGGAACCTGATAAGGTGCATCCCAGAGTACTGAAGGAACTGTCCATGATATTCGAGTCCCTTGTGACTGGAAAAAGAGTAATATTGTGCCCATCTTTAAAAAGGGTAAAAGACGACAACCCTGGGAACTACCACCCTGTCAGCCTCATCTCTGTGCCTGGGAAAATAATGGAACAGATCCTCCTGGAGGATATGCTAAGGCACACAGAGAACAGGGAGGTAATTCTAGGTAGTCAGCATGGATTTACTAGGGGCAAGTCCTGCCTGACCAACATAGTGGCCTTCTACAATGAAGTGACTGCCTCAGTTGACAAGGGTAGACCTACGGATGTCATCTATCTGCACTTCTACAAGGCTTTTGACACAGTTCCCCACAACAAAGAATGTTGGAGAATTATGGGTTTGATGGGTAGACTGTTCAGTGGATAAAGAACTGGCTAGATGGTCGCATCCATACAGTGATGGTCAATGGCTCACTGTCCAGATAGAGGAAGGTGACAAGTGGTGTCCCTCAGGGGTCTGTGCTGGGACCAGTGTTGTTTAATACCTTCATTAATGATATTGACAATAGAATGGAGTGCACCCTCAGCAAGTTTACGGTGGTACCAAGCTGGGGGGGTGCAGTTGATATGCCAGAGGGATGGGATGGCATCCAGAGGGACCTGGATAGGCTGGAGAGGTGGGCCCAGAACCTTATGAGGTTCAACAAGGCCAAGTGCAGGGTCCTGCACCTGGGCCAGGGTAACCAGTGTTATCAGTATAGGCTGCGAGAGGATACACTAGAGAGCAGTCCTAGGGAAAGGAATTTAGGGGTGCTGGTGGATAAAAAACTGGATATGAGCCATCAATGTGCCATTGCAGCCCAGAAGGCAAATCACATCCTGGGCTGCATCAAAACAACTGTGGCCAGCAGATAAAGAGAGGTGATTCTGACCCTCTACTCTGCCCTGGTGAGATCTCACGTGGAGTACTGCGTCCAGTTCTGAAGCCCCCAGCACAAGAGGGATGTAGACATATTGGAGCATGTCCAGACGAGGGCCACCAGAATGATCACAGGACTGAAGCATCTCTTGTATGAAAACAGGCTGAAGCAGGTGGGGCTGTTCAGCCTGGAGAAGAGAAGGCTCCAGGGGGACCTTATAGTGACCTTCCAGTACCTAAAGAGGGCCTACATGAAGGCAGGGGAAGGTCTATTCAAAAGGGTTTGTAATGACAGGACAAGAAGCAATGTTTTAAGCTAGGAAAGGATAGATTTAGACTGTATATTAGAAAAAAAGTTCTTTAATATGAGGGTGATAGATCATTGGAATGGGCTGTGCAGAGAGGTGATGAAGTCCCCATCCGTGGAGTCATTCAAGGTCAGGCTTGAGGGGGCTCTGAGCAACCTGCCCAAGGTAAAGATGTCCCTACTTGTGTAGGGAGGTTGGATCAGATGACCTCTAGAGGTCCTTTCCAGCCTAAAACATTCTATGATTCTATAGAACATGCCTACAATCACACAGCAAAGTTCTGTCATGGAACACACACTTTTGTGAGTGAAATACAGAAAAAAATATTAATTTGACATTCCCCAAAGCATTGAGCCATACCATCCCTAAAGTCTCTTAAAAGAAACAAAATTGCTGTGGGAGGAGAAAGGCCTCACAGGGCAGAAATAAGGTGAGACATTTTCCCCATGGGAGGAGGAGTGTTACAGCAATCTGGGCTAGCCAGCAACGTTCACAAGAAAACAGAAAAAAGGAGTGGTGAGGTAGAAAAGTTCTTAAACTGGTAAGAAGTTACAGTGCAGTGCACGCACAAATTGCAGAAAGACCTCCTGACACTTAGCGGCTGTCTAATAAAATGGCAGATGAAACAAAGTATAAATAAATGAGGAAAAAAACCCTTATTTTTACACCTAAAATGTGGGCTAAGTGTGAACAGTAAGATATAAGGACTTGGGGTTAAAACAGGTGTATTCAGTGTGCCACAAGAATGACAAAAACATAATCAAAACCTTCAATATAAGAAAAAAACTCACTAAATATCCACACATAGTCATATCCTTAATGCTGTTACAGTCTGAAAGACAGAAAGGTACCGAGAAGGGCAGGAAAACTAGGTACAGGTGTAGCACAGCATGACGAACAGCTGTGTGTGTACGTGCATGCACATGCGTTCTTTTATATATATATATATATATGAAGAGTCTTCTGACTAGAAGACAGATAACTGAAGAAGGATCTGACAAAGATCTGTGAAGTTGTACCTGTTTTGAAGAAGCAGTGATCCTATACCTGCATGTGAAAGACTAGTGGCCAAAGAAAAAGTTTGGTCTATTCAGTATTAACAAAAATATTTAACTTCTTCACGCAATGTATAGTTAAGTGGCACATTCTGCCCCTAGATGCTAGGAAAGCTAGGAAAAAAAAATACATACTAAAAAAAAAAAATCCATTACATTAGCAAAAGAAAAATCCGTCAAATGCTGTTAAACATACAGATAACAGTAAACCTAGCAGAAAGTCTCCAAGTCACAATATATGAGAGTCTGGGAAAACATTCTGGGGAATTGCCACTACAACTCTATCCTACTCTTCTACAGCTATGCACTGTAAGAGGGTGAGAAGCCTTCAGTATAACACAGCTTCAAGGCTATAGATTTAACCAGTTCCCCAAGTTTAAATCTCCTTAAAGCATTTTGTGATAAATCAAGAAAACCACTTCAAACAATTAAACATGGTTCCACTTTCCATATTCTGGTTTTATTTACAATTCATATGTTCACGTATCTGTTCAGGCAGGGCTACCCACTTCTTACCCAAATAAAGCAGAAAATTGAAGGTCTAAAGCAATTAGTCAAGCTACACTGCCAATACTTAAATGAGCCATCTGTTCAAAGGTATATAAGACCAGAGCAGTTTTGAGTCAAAAGGCAGCTCTTTTATTACTGCAATGTCTGTGATTTGGCGATATCTATCCTTGTTTGGAAAGGTTATTTATGTTGCTATTCTGTAACTGAACATAAAAAGATCATTCTCTTCTGTCAAAAAAATGCAGTTCTGTCATAGGTTTCCTTTAGTTTGCAGGGATCTTGGTTTTGGCAGTGTGAGAATGTTCATGAAAACTTTTAACAGTGTGGTAAAAGCCACTCAATTTTTGCATGACATTGATTTCTGGAAAATTTTTTAAGGTTAAGACAATGGTCTTAACATTTCACCATGGCACAATGAAATTCTTCTTGAATGAAGAAATTTGACTCTAACTGCTCAGCTACAGTTTTTATTTTGGA
>JANHGN010006787.1:0-13012 GCA_024605025.1 Megaceryle maxima | reverse complement strand
TTCACCATGGCACAATGAAATTCTTCTTGAATGAAGAAATTTGACTCTAACTGCTCAGCTACAGTTTTTATTTTGGATGGAAAGGGGAAGCAAAGGGTAGGAGACTGCTTTTTTGTCTCCTCGAAACCAGATCTAAAGCATGACTACCTCCGGCATCCAATTCTGAAAGCACTTTATTAGTACATCACTGACATTTATATATGCCAAGACTGAACATGCTCATTATGACTGTTTATTAGACAAAAGGCTACTAGTAGAATGATAATTAATCAGTTGGCATTGATTGAAATTCTTGATTAAATGAAGCATGAGCTGTTGAAAAATAATTGAATGTAATTATAAAATCCATGAATCATCCACAGAAAGCACATTTATTAAACCAGAATTCATAACTAAGATATTTTATCTAGCTGCTTTTCTCCTCTTCGGATTTTCTCATGTTGAATAAAAAAGCCAGATGTTCCTACAGCAAATTTGAAAAGAACAGACATCAATTAAATATCCCATGTAATACCAGAATATGAGTTTTAATATGTGTCTTATTAACAAATTCAAAGTGCTTTTATAACACACAAAACTAAAACCTGGTATTTGACATGATACCTTAGGAAAAGCAAAAAACTGTTAAAAAAGTTAGTAAAACCACAGCAGCCTTCAAAAGAAGTGACCAAAATAAATTTATATTCTATTAAAAGTAAAACATTTAAAATTTAAACAGGATACAACTAGCTATTCTTTCTCAGCACCATTTTCTGAGGGAAGTAAAACATAATGCAATGCGACAACTTCAAAAGTATTGACAGAAGTATCCCTTTGTATACAGAAATTAAGTTGTTTGTGGTTTGTGGTTTGTGGTTTTTTTTCTGTTGTTTTGTGTGTTTGTTTGTTTGTTTTCTTTTTGTTTTTTTAATCTATCATTAACTGATATAGCTAAAATGACTAAGGCTCCCAGTATTAAGAATTGCAGACCATATTATCATGAAAGAGATTTAAGAATTGGGATTGAGTTCAAAAACAACCTCATTTTCTGAGGATTACAATCAAGTGATTTTATATAAATTCTGCTTTTAGATGTCCTGAGTAATGATCAGTGCAACTACTATATAAACTGAATTAACTCCCTCTTACACTGATTGATATTCAAGTAAACATGAACTTTGCCCTGATAGAAGCCAAAATGTTTCTAATACAGGCAAAATTTTAACCAGTTAATCCTAAATGTTAGATTAGACAAAAATACATCTTCAATCATATAACTTTTTAGTTTGTTTAATATAAAGCTCAGTGTTTTAATAGGATTTCAATAAGAATTTTTGTTTCTGCTTGCTATCTGAAGTTGTGGGTTGGTTTTTGTTTTGTTGGGTTTGTTTGTTCTGGGGGGTTTTGTTTGGTTTTTTTGGTTTTGGTTGTTGTTGTGTTTGTTTGGGTTGTTGTGTTTTGTAGGTTTGAGGCTTTTGTTTTTTTTTTTTTTTAACACCCATTTTAAATGTGTCATTAATACCATGAAGATGTGAATAAGCAGGCAAGGTATTGATTTATCTGTTAAGTCACAGAAACACGTATCAGAATATTTGAAGTATACAAATATTCTGTGAATCATTTATATTAGAAAATCTTAATTATATCCTCCTCACTTCCACAGAGAGCAGAGCGCAGTTTAGTTTTAAGAATTTTTAATTCAAACAGCATGAAGCTGCAATGTAAAATTGCAGGTGGGACTAACAGGTAAGCAATGACTAAAACCACCTATTTCTATGACATATCTTCTGGATGAAGAAACACCTTCTTTATGCAACACTAGCATCCATGTTCACTACAGCAAGTGCTACAGATTCCTTAATTGGTATCACTTATTCATAGCTAGCCCAAGCAGAAAGGCTAAATTATGCAGCATAACCTCTGAAATCTACAAGCATTATTTTAGCATCCATCTGGCAGTGCAGAATACTGACTTAGTTCTGCTGAAAAACAACCTTTGCAAAAGTCCCTATAAAAAAAATAAAAATAAAAACAACAACAACAAAAAAGCACAAACAAAAAAAACCCACCACACCCCCCACACAGTCATACTAAATGATAGCTGAACATGTGCTAAGGAGGGAAAAAACACACTGCAAAAATTTCTTCAGCATGATTCCACAGCCACCACCACCCTCTTTGCTATAGGGTATCAGCATTGTTCTAAAGGCATTCATCAAGGATGTTGCAAAGAATATGACCAGGAGCGAGAGAAACTGGTTGCACTATCAGACTTTCACCCTCTCTCTTCTTCCTTGTACTGTTCTACTCTGACAGAAATACTTAGTAAAAAAAAGTCCCAAGCTTATGTTTTATGTTTATTGCCCTTTAAACAGACAAATATTGCCATCATGACATTATTTTAATAGGCCATTCAAAAAATATCTAAATTAATACATAAGATGTGACACCTATAATCTTAACAACTGATATTTTTTGCTGATATGAATTTCAATCCTTAAAACTTTCTTGATGAAGAGAGATTACTCAAAGATCTGATTTCAAGCAACCTCGAGGGGAAAGAACTGTTTTCACGCCACTACCAAAGCAGCCACAATGGCAGCAGAAATAGTACAACAGTTGCCGAAATCTTGCTGTCATGTTTCAACATTTCTCTGAGTAGAATGATAGGATGGAGTGACTACTGTCATCGACAGTGCATCTATAGTAAGAAAATAGTACAAGATGAGCATAGGCTCAGCCTACATAAAGACAATACAAATGGAAGCTCTAAGAACCTCTTTTTATAATTTTATAAACCAGACTTTGTTTCTATTCATTATTTATCTACATCTACATTTCAGCAAAACAGCCTCATTCAAATTGATTCATGCTTTCCTTTAATATTTGTTAGAAATCAGTATTACACATACCCTTGTTTATGTTATATTCTAACTTTGAATCATGACAGCTATCTAACAATTATAAGTTATTTCAAGTAAATAGCAAATAAAGACTTCAGTTACTTGCATAAATAATCAATTAAATGTGGTTTGTTTTCGGGTTTTTTGTTTTGTTTGGTGTTTTGGGGCTTTTTTTTTTTTCAGAAGTCTAAGTAACTAATTTATGGATTTTTTTGTTTTTGTTCTTTCCTTGCTATTATTTCTGAACCAGTGCATTTAAGATGAAGTGCTCTACAATATTAAAAAAAAAAATCATTCAGAATTTAAAAACTTAACTTGGGGAAGATGTTGCTATAACTAGAAGCCAAGAAGATTTAATGAAATTCCTCATAAAGGTCTTTTAGTATGACAGCAATAATTATTCCTTTTCTTCCTCATCAGCAATGTCCTATTTACTTCCCTGTTCTGTGGATTGAATAAAGCAACCCAACCTTGTAAGGATTGTCTGTAAGCAGGTAAGAAAAAAATCTCATCATGACCTTAATGGTCCCTGCAAAACTGCTCTCTCACATTCCATTCCTTCTCTACCACAGGCAAAAGATTAAGGGCTCTTTCCCTGTGCTTTGAGTTTATTCCAGCCGAATTATGAAGCTGCATATTCCAATTCCTATGCATTATTCCAATTTCTGACCAACTATACCTGCTGTCCCTTAAGAAAAAAGCCTCATAAATGTCCAACATCACTCAATTGTTTGGTTGAACAAATTTGTTAGTCTCTTGTTATGTAGCAGGGGAAAGGAAGCAGCACTGACAAAGTTTAAGAAATAGTTCCTGTAAAATTAGAACGCTTAGACAACAAATTAAGGACAGATGTAAATAAAATTTTTAAAAATTCCATATTTACACCTTTTCAAGAACCCATATTAGAATGAAATTAAGTCATATGACTTATGTTGATGACTACTTTCTGATTTCATACACTGCCACTGTGCACTGTTCAAGATACTGCAGTTGCCTTATGCTTTGCCAGGAAGCACGAGGAAATCTCCGTGGATATTGCTGCTTAGCTTAACATGCAAAGTACAGCAGCACAGGATGAAAGTAGGGAGCGAGTGCTCCTGTGGGCACAGCACAGATGACCATGAAAAGACAAAAGCTGGAACAAAAGAAACAGAGGAGCTGCACCAAATGCTGAGCAGACAGAATCAGCTCTAAAACAGGAAGAGGAACGGATTTTATTTATTGCAAGCAATGCCAGTAGCATGCATGCAACCTTTAACTGTAAGGCACAAATGTTAGATATATTTTGTTTGTGCATGATTTCACAATCGTATCACAAGTTAATGTGAAGAAAATACTGTGAAGAAGATAACACAAGTTTTTAAAGGTGGAGTTTTAAAGGGAACACAAATGTGCCGCTCCCTGCAGCAAAGATGCTGCCTTTACTTCTCTCGCTGCTTTCTTCCTCCTTTCCAGCTCAATTTTCTATACCCTCCCACAACTGGCCTCCCAATATAAACCATCATTTTCCAACCCCTTCACGTTTCCTCAGGCTGCTCTAAAATGGTCCAACATATACAAGGCAGGAACAAGTGCCACTCATCACATTATTTACAGCCTGACAATGGAAATCTGAACTGAATGGATCTGCTATAACATCACACAAAAACTTTCTGGTCCCAATTCCAGAAAGTCTTCTGTATTTTTCCTAAATGAGAAGACAGACTTCTACTGTGTGCTTCTAGTACATGAAGGCTAGCATTCCCAGCCTAGACCCCTCTGCTTTCACATCAACTTGAACTCTAACACTGCATCTTCCATATAAAACAAATATGACCCAAATGCATTTGCAATTTTTTAGTCTTGTAAAAGGAATGAACGCCATGATAAATACTACATGTATCTCACCATCAACACTGGCAAATATAAGCTGTGCTACTTGTGTTTCAAATGGTATCACCAGCAGGAGATCAAACAGTATGAAAGGATGTTTTTTCTCTCATGGTTTGAGAGACCAAAATGGCCTGTAATATCATCCAACTGCAAAAACATCATTTGTGTTTTCTGAAGTGCTTCCTGTAGTGCTTATTCTGAAAAAACTCTCAGCTGCTTACAGGATGCTATGCTCAAATACAAAACAGGGACTTCTGCCTTTGATGGTTATATGAATGCAACCTTTTTAAGTTTTCTCTACCGTACAACCTTCCTATAGCTGATTTGCTTCACAATCATTCAAGGTAATGAAGAAAGTTCTGCCTCCATGCTGCAAGCAGTTGTGAAAGGTGCTACCTCCTAGATAAGGATATGCCCTACATGTCAAGTGGAAGAATTATGCTTCAAACCAGCACCAAGGTCCTACTGAGGAAATAAAGGAATCCTTGCTGCTGCCAAAGATTATTTGCCTTCTACCTAGCTCGAGTGAGGATTAATTGTAAGACATCTTTGCAAATGTCTTACAAACTGGGAAAGAATTTTGTTTTACAGATCTAATTCTGATCATATTTAAAAGATTGTTAAAGGGTTGGGAGAGGTAAGAGGAAAACAACTAAACCCTGCATTCAGCAGTGATCATTCATAACAAACAATACTATTTAAACAAGGGCAAAAGACAGCATGATGTTAATCTCAGCAATATCAATGTGTTTACTACTTTTTTCTCCTTTTGATTTTGAAGGATCAGATCATGAAAGTAAAAGGCCTAATTTTGAACTTATTCCCTTTACACATTTATTGCAAGAATATAATTCTCATATAATTTCCAGTGATAGCAGTGCTCCTCCCAGCAAACCAATTAAAGTTGCAATATTAAGCTTGTTGCTTACCAGTTTTCATGTCAGTGTCCCATTGGCAAGTTGCCCAGTCACAGAGAAGATGCTATTGTGATTAATAATTCTATATTCAAAACCATCTTCAATATTTAATTAGTCAAGTACTTCTTTATAACTAGGTATTTCTGACTAGGGGGCCTGACAGAACTGAGAGAACTTTTCCATGCAGAGGTTTGCTCAAAGAAAGGTTGTTCACTGTCAGATAACTTCAGTCTGAACATTTTAAGCTGGCTGTATCCTTAAATACAAATTCACAGTTCCTTTCCAGTGGGAAGCTGATATGAAGCACTGAACTTGTTACCAAGCAATGAGGAAGTTGCAGTCCCATATCTATTTACCAATTTCAGTCATATTTCCTCCCATACTGCTTTCTTCATTCCCCAGTTAAATGAAGCAAATAGTATTGATAGCATTCACAAGCGTTTGGAAAAGATTTTTCTGTTCGTAAAAATAAGTATTTCTTTTTGCCTGACAACCCTGTGTGTTTTAGTGATAGTAGGAGAAAAGATAATTAAATACACAGGTAAACTATTAATAGCCAAAAGATTTTGCTTTCAGTGCTTTGTGTACATGCCAGGTAATTTTCAGTCTAGGATCCATGCATGTAATCAGCAAAGAAAGGGAAACTTCTAAATGGCTAAGGATTCTGTAGATTTACTTATCTCCTACTACCTGTCTAACCAACAGAAGGTCTTTCTCCCATTCCAGATGGGAGAAACACCCTGACTTGAACAGAAGCCCCTTGCTATGTAGAAAAGGATATGCTGCCAGGACCCAAAGCAATCTCACACAGTGCTTTAGCTCTGTGGCAAAATAAAAAAAACCAAAACAAACAAACAAACAAACAAACAACAACAACAACAAACAAACAAAAAAAAACACACCACACACCACCACACAACACACACCACAAGCTAAAATGCCTGTGTAGTATTGAGAAATTTATTCCTTCAGTCCGTTCTAGTAGTTCAGCCATTAAATGTAGTGACCAAGATCACAGAAAAACAGGTGAACAGGTTCAGAAAATGAAGTTTTTCTAATGCAAAAATAAAAAAAAAAAAACCAAAAACACAATAAAAAAACCCTATTTTCTTTAGAAGAAAATGTGTCACATTAGCAAATTTCCCTATTAACACACTACCTTTCTTATCCAAATACTAATCCAGAAGGGACTCCTCATTACAGGTGTGTCTTGATTGAGAAATGCCACTAACTCATCTTCTGAATCATTTTGGCTGAGTTTTTTTTGTGGGAATTTTTGTTGTTTGGTTGGTTTTTGTTTGCCTTTTTTTTTGTCATTTTATTTTAGCAACAGCTAACCAATGTCCAAAGACCACAGCATTTTAAAGATCCTTACTCAGCTCTGCTATAACAACCACCAGAGTATGAAATAAAAGCTCTAGACGCTCTTATTAGCACATATATTATACTTACAAGATCTGCAAAGGACTTAAACCTATCTAAAACTGTCAACTTCTGCTCTTTATGTTGTGTATTCTGCTGTGCAAGACTATATACAGTTTGGCAGTGTCAGACATACAACATCAATTCTAAATAAACAGGAGGTCACAAAGCTCACATTCTCAAAGCTATTATAGAAATTGCAGGCTTCATCCAATCTCAAATCCCAGTGCTTACTTAAAAGCTCTAACCGTATAATTAAACGCAAGTTAGTTTAGAAGTGGACAATTCTTTTCAGGCTTTATACAGTGCTCTTCAAGTAAAGCCTTCAACAATTGTGTTCTTTTATCCTGGAGGGCTGACAGATCATTGTCAAAATCAGGGTCTTCCTGGCAAAAAGTTTTAACACAGAGAAAAAAGGTACAACAGTGTAGGAGGAGATGCTTAAAAGAGAATAAATCTGTGCCTTGCTTTCTTCAAAGCTAGAATTCTTCCCTTGTCTGAGACATACTGAGGACAAGTTTAACCCAGGGTAACTCTTCTGCAGTCTAATGGCCTTACACCAATGAGTATTTTGACCCAAACTGCCTGAGACAAGCCTGGAAAAATAACCTGCTATTTTCCTTACGGTTGTGCTGCACAGAAGGAAATCTTTCTTGTCACTCCCTCTAGCTCTCACATCTTAAGCTTTGTCTAGAAATTCTCCCCTAGCTTTCCTCACTCCTACTAGCCATTATTCATAAGAGCAGGCCAGATTAGACTGTCCTTCACTCCAGTGGATTTTACTTAGATATATGCTACTATAAGTGTTAGAAGAACCTGGCCTTGTTTTTTTGAGTCCTGCTATGGTTTCTTTTCTAATCAGAACAAAGACTAGCATAAGTCAATTCCCTGACTTGAGGCAGATAAGCCTGGACAGGTTTTCCACTTTTACTTAGCTTTAGAAGTTACACAGTAACACCAAATGTACTCAAATTATTTTTCTTAAAGAAAAACTCTTCATGGGAGATGAAGGGTTATTAGAGACTGGAAAGAAAAGGAAAACAATGAAACCCTAAACATAGGTAGAAGAAGCCTACTCATGAACAGAAATACTGTTATGTAGCTTTACAAAGCATAAACCAGCTTGTTTCTCAACTGAGGTTATGTTCTTTTTCAACTTACATCTATTTTAACCTCAATGGAACTTGGTTCACTGAGGGTTTTGTTCACTTAGTACAACTAAATATACCCTGTAAATAAATGGAATCATATGCAGAAGTATGGCAAATTAATATGAATTTAAGTATATTTAATACTTTCAACTCATTGTACTATTACTGAAATTGTGTGGAAAGAATATATTCATTTAAATTCCCTTTCACAGTAACCTATACTATTTATCTTCTAAAGAAAAAAAGGCAATGTTTTCTTAGTGTTAAGTATTCACGGATATTAATTATCAATGTTTTCTAGAAGACATTTAAGCACCTTAATTTGTTGTGAAAACAATACATAATTTAATTACTCAAGATTAAAGACCACCTGATCCAGCTGTACTCCTTTTTCAGTCAGTGTAAAATCCCATGATACAGTGCACCATTAAACAAGAGATCATGGCAATACCTCAGAAACAGTGTTCAAACCAAAGCAGCGAAAACATTTAAATAGACCCTCAAAAACCTCATATTTAGACCAATTTTCTGTTTCAGTTGTTCTATCACTATGTAGTACGAAGAAGCATCTTCTACCCAGCTATCAAGACAGGAAAACAAAACAAAACACAGCAACAAGCAAACCAAAACCAGTACCAAAACCCAAAACACTACCAACACACCCAAACCACCAAGGTTCTTTGTACTGGACAATTTTAATTTCCAGAAGGAACTCCCATGTAATGGCACTATTCAAGATATGCAGAGCCAACAGATTATTCAATACAAATGAGCTATAACCAATAATAGAATCTGAGTTTAAAAACTTGTCTCTCACTCTCCCTTTGCTCCCTTTCTCATGATTTTGTAGGCACTCCTTCCTTGACACTAACAATGATGCAGTAAAATATCTTGCTCTGGATGAGTGTTATCATAATGATTAATCCACATTATTTCTGCATTAGTCTGTTTACAAATTCTAAACTATATTTTACATGTATATTGGCATGAGGCAAACCTCTGACATCATCACCAGGATTGATTTAACACAGATTCATACAAACTCTTATTCACGCAAACATACAAAGCTTAAGGTAAAAATGGTCTTTTCCACATTTTTGTTCAGGACTTTCCAAAAAGACACGCATCCATATTTGTAGCGGTATGCATGCATCATCTCATTCTCATAGTAGCCTGACAATTTGGATGCATCCGTATATAAATCTGCACAGCAGGTGCTCTTTTCCACAGTATTCCTGGGCATCAAGCTATCACCATGCAAATATAAACACTCAAAATACAGCATCACAGTACACAACTGTTAATAACAGCAGTACACACATTTACTTGCAAAAAGTAAGTATGAATACTAAGTAAAAGAGGGGTGAAAATTTTAACCTTCCCACTGGAGCTAGTTTTGTCAATTTTTATCATTTTGAAATTAGATTGCATCTTCTTTCTCTCCTCTTTTTTTTTTTTTTTTTTCATATTGGCATCAACATACAATGTAGACCTTTGAGACATTATGAACATAGGTACAGCAAGATGAATTGTACAGTCTGCACTGTGAGTACCTGAAGTGACATGTCCTGCCTTCAGTCTTTGACAGAAAGCAGAGACATTTGATACAGACCTTGACCAATGCCTTCTTCTGGCTTCAGAGGAAAGGAGCTCAGTTGCTGGATCTTCTCAAGTTAAAATCCTTTACACCCCACCTCTCCACCATGTTGAAGAGACAACTAACATTCTGCTATCTACCTCATGATCTCTTTCCATACTTCCTTTCCTCAATCGCATGTCGAATTGAGAGGATTAAGCCCTAATTTACTTGATTCCCAAGTAGAGTGAACATGCTTCTACTTAGACACCTAGAATTGTAAATAATTCAAGTCATAACTCTGACTAGTCCTTTCTGATTAAAAAAAAAAAAGGCATATGAACATTGACATGAATGAGGTACTGTATGCTGAGCTCCAGTTCTCCTACTTGATTATACTTCCACTCATAGGATGACAACAGGTCTGCCAAACTGAAACTGGAACTGAAACAATTCAGTCAGTCCAAAGTGAAATACACAATTACTTACACGACTACACAACAAATTTAAATAAGAGGAATGTAGGTCAAAAGTACCAATACTGAACCAGTGCAACTGGTTTACTCCATTACAAATTATTAATATAATTTCATGAATAGTTATATTATCTATATGTTCAGCAATAATACATGCGCATAACTCTTTAAATAATGCAAGCTAGGTTCTCTTTGAATAAAAGAGTGAAACAAATTAAACCTAGAACCTATTTCTTCCAAGTTATTATTGCCACTGGAAACATAAATGATGAAAAACTTTCCAATGCTGTTTGTAAATACTGAACTTGAATTTCTAAGTTAGGCACTAATCCATGGAAACAAATTACTGCAGAATAGAAATAGTTGTGACATAGCCAAACATCATGCAAGTAGCATATGTCATCTCAATTGATGTAACATGATTCACAGACTTAAGAGAAAAAGCCTTCTCGTACAAAGCATATAGGTAACAATTTAAAATATTTATTATATTACTACTCACATGCTTTCAATTTTATACTTAAATTGCCATAGGTACATAAAGAAAAGCTCTGAAGAATGAGTATTTGTGAGTCTAATTTAGCTGATGGCTGAGTAACTGGCAAGGCAGAGGTAATGGCAGATAGAAGTCTTCTGATCCCCAGAGAATTAATACTGAGGAATGTATATTACTAAGAACTGCTAATTTGGGAATTTCTTTTCTTTATCTTTCACTATTCTTAATCAAATATATTTGGAGAAAGACATTTTTCATGTCAGAATTTAAAAACCTTTGCTTCAGCACAAAGCTGAAATTATCACAGGAGCAGAAATTAAAATCTTAGATTTTTAATACCAGACAGAAAAACTTGAACACTCAGCAGTGAGAGGCAGATGTAGAACAGAAACTACTACAGTCTGCCATGCCCTTTCTATTTGAAGAATAGTGCTAGTTTCCTTAGACTCATCCCATTGTATTCTCCTTGGGACGCACAACATATAACAAGAAGTTAGAAACCTCATTGATAAAATATTTCAATCTGTGGCAATGAAAAGTCAGATGCATAAAAACAGACATAAGCTGTATCTCTGTATTTTAGCAGCCAAGTAAGCTTCACGAAGATCTCTGCACCAGAGTAACAAAGGTAAATGAAAATTAGGAAACAGATTTAATTACAAATTACCTTTTTGGTTTTTTTTTTTGGTTTTTTTTTTTTTTTTTTTTAAGAACTCATGAGATTCTATTTGAAGATAAAGAAGTTTTTCTATTTAAACTATTAAAGTCTTACATGTGACAACTGCGTTCCCAAGTCTGGCCTTTGTGGTTGAGTACAGTTATGTTTTCCTTGATTGTTGCTATCACTTAGTCTTGGAATACAGGGAACTTGATAGTAGGAAACTAGTTTAGCATTAAGAGTTAACAGTAGAAAAATTAAATTATGATTAGGTAAATATAAAGAAATCACAAACTTCACTCCAGAATTATCTGGTGTGTTTGTCTGTCAACTTGCAATCAATTTCTAAGTAGTTTTACTGGACTTTTTGCATGGCACTACAATTTTCCTAATATACACATTGTGTAGGCTGTATGCCTGAGTCTGTTAGACAGTGCTTGCTTCACTTTTAAGTAGTTCTAAATTTTTTTCCTGCTAACATATATTTGAAACTGAATTATGTGAGCATTACCAGGTCCCAGTATCTGCATTAAGGTGCCATCAACAAACTGAGATAAACAGATTATTGCAATTTCTCCTAGCAGAAAGGGTATTGGTGCAATCTTTTCACATGGATTCAATTTCAGGAGGACATGAGGTGCATTAAAAAGGTCTGATTCAGTCTTTACTCCTTAAAAAATAAGGAGCACAATCTTGATGGTGTACAAACCAATGAGTGATTTACATTTTAAATATACGCACACTACAAATGTAAAAGGAGCCACCTGCATTATTGATTTGTATACTTGATATATATGCTTTCTCGTCTTAAAAGCTTGAGATTGGTGCATCAAAGCTGTGGCAGAAGTGGAAACTGCCACTCGTGGAAGACTCTCAGGAAAGACAAAAGAGAAAACTACAGAGATTTAGTGGACCAAAATAACTGCACTGGAAGAAAGCATCCCTTCTAAATAGGCACAAAAGTGGGAGGATTATTTACTTATAAGTTCTTTGAAAACCTTCTGTGATGTACTTCCATTTCTTCTGCTTGGAATCCAAGACATTTTAGTTGTTTCTCTCTCTCAACATCAAGGGGGGGGAAAAATAAAATAAAATCTACAATTGTACCTTAAAGTTCTGGTAAATTTGGGTTTCAATTATCACAGAGAAGAACTTAATTTATTACCAGCTGTTTTATAAATACCAAGCTAAAATGAGCACAGGATATACTTAGAGTTCAATAAAATGGGTTTCAAATTCAGTTCTGCAGGAGTCTGTTGATCATTACCAATAAATGACCATTAACAGTCTCCAATTAATTCTTCAATCCAGCATAACCAAGTGTTCTTGCCACTGCAAATAAAGAATTCCCCTGTACCACTCTGTTTGAAAAGCAAAACACAGACATCTAGCTACAAGTTTTATCATACAGTGTTTGAAGGGTGAAGACAAGGAAAATACCTGATCTCCAGAGGGGAATTTTCACTTTAATAAAAAAAATATTATACACCAAATAATCTATTACAGATATTAATACACCCCATTATGGCCAGTAATAAAATTTTTCTTACAAAGAATTAAAA
>JANHGN010006785.1:0-10012 GCA_024605025.1 Megaceryle maxima | reverse complement strand
GCTGCCCAGGGCAGGGGTGGAGTCCCTGTGATCCCTGGAGGGGTTTCCAAGCCGTGGAGCTGTGGTGCTGAGGGCCACGGGTCAGTGGTGCCCAGGCAGTGCTGGGTTAGCGGTTGGACTCGATGGTCTGAAAGGGCTCTTCCAGCTCAAACGGCTCAGTGATTCTCTGTAGTCAGTGAATGCACATTTACAGCATCGAGTTGCAACTTCTTCAGAGAACACTGGGAAAGGTCCATTCCTGAGACATCAGCAGCCCCAAAACACTGCTGATGGCGTCTCGTGAGGATGCTGATGAAGAACGGAGAATTTTTCTCTCTGCTATTTTCACCAGCTGCAGGAGCCATCACCTCTGCAGCCCCAGCAAGCGCTGGCATCCCACACCCCGCTACACAAGGTCCTGCCTACCCTGGGCCACCGGAGGACACCCTGCACAAGTCATCCATAGTCTCCTGACAAGGGTCCCAGCCGCTGAGGCGACGCGGGAGAGCGGGACAGGGAGAGAGCAAACCCTGCCCTTCGACAGGCTGCATGCGGGCAGGGCCCCACACGCACAGACCTCAACGCTGAGGGGCAGCGAGTGCAGCCCCCGTTGGAGAACCAGCCCCTGCGGTGAGGAGACGGGACGGGGCCAAAGGCGACACCGGGGCCAACACCTCCCGAACGGGCCCCTCCTGAGCAAGGGGTGGATGAGGAGCTGGCGGGGGATATGGGGCGCGACCCACCCAAGATGGCAACGGCTTCGCGCCACATCCGGGTTACCGCCTGACCTTCCTCCCGTGAGCCTCAGCGGCGCGGCCCGCCCCTTCCCTTCCCGCCGTGCCCCGCGGCGGCGCAGAGCAGCAGCGGCAAGATGGCGCAGCCGCCGGGTGAGTGCGGCGGGTCCCCAAGGTGACCGCGGCTCCCTTCTCTTCCCCTCTGACCTGGCTGTGCCTCTCTCTCTCTCTCTGTGCCGCAGTTCTCCTCAAGGACATGAAGCTGCTGGATGTGAAGCTGGGCCAGCTGCCCACCTGGCTGGCCATGAGAGATTTCACCCCTGGTGGCATCTTTGGGGCCCTGCGACGAGGTGAGAGGGGCTGAGGGGACCCTGTGGAGACAGCTCCGCAGCCTCTCGGCTGGCAAAGACCTGCGGGCTGTGAATCCCGGCTCCTGACGGAGCCGAGCAGTGCAGCAGCATCTCTGGCTGCCGGGGTGGATGTTGGTGGGGGCGGGATCCGGCCCTCCTGGTGCTGCTTCAGGGCGATTCTTGCTTTCCCAGAACAGTGTCTCCTGTAGCGTCTTGTTCTCCCGTCTGTAAATCTGTTTCTCACATGGGCTTTATCCAGTGCATGTTTCTTTTCGGAATTCCTTCTTATATAAAGAGGAAACACAATGACCATACTCCTGAACCTATTTGCTGAGAGTCTTGAGGCTTCCCCCCACCACAAGAAAAAAAAACCCAAACAAAAAAACCCACCGCAAACCCAATTGAGGTCTAAAGGTGATCAGAAAGGACACAGGGCTTTTATAAATTGCCTGGCAAAAGTTTTCCCCAATGCTGTAGATACAGATATGGCATCCAGGTAGATTTAAACACAAAATATCAAATGTGAGGGTCTACATAATGGACTTACACCAGTGTGAAAGAGTTAGATCATTCCAAAGCAGCTGGAGCTCCTGAAAGACACAGTAATGCTTAGGGAAAAATGGTAAATGCACGAGTTGCCCTCTGTCAGACTTCTGAGACCCTCATCTGAAACAATTTCTTAAAGTTCTGCGACACCACTGCTTCTTTCTGACGCAGAAAAAATACACATCTGGCTGCTATGAAAATATTTCTCCCGTGCAGGTTACGACAGATACTACAATAAATATATCAACGTCAAGAAAGGGGGCCTGGCCGGTGTCTCCATGGTGCTCGCCGGTTACGTTGTTGTCAGCTACATCTGGAGCTACAGTCACCTGAGTGAGTAAAAGTGGTATGGGCGAGGGGGTCCAGTGCAGCTTGGGAGGGTGCCTGGGGCAACTCAAGCCAATTAATCTGCTGCTGCTTTTCTAAGGGAAAAGACTGTGCCAACCACTGCTGTTTGAATCTCAGCCTGCGGGAAGCAAATTTCTTTTACCCGTAGAGATTGTGAATGCTTTCAGAAAGTTCTCAAGTGGCCACTGTTTTCTTGTGACTTCAGTAAAATTAACTTGCTTTTCTTTGAACGATACAGAGCACGACCGCCACAGGAAGTACCACTGAGATGGGAACTTCAGAAAGTGAAAGTACAGCTCTTGAACAGACCTGGCTACTGGAACAGTTCCCCTGACTAGAGACATCTGAACTAAAATCTGTACTATTATGACCAATAATAAAGTGCTTACACTTTACACTTACTGAGGTGACGCTCTCATAACTGATTTGTTAATTGTCCCATGCAAGTTGAGTTTGGCTTCTTGGAGTCTCCCCTCTCAAGGATAAGTTCAGAGATGGTTTGCAAAGCGTTTGCTACTCGAGTTCTGTTATGAACTGGGGGAACTTTTACAACTGACTCCTATTTAACTGCTTGATAGAAGTAAAAAGCAGTTGATTGCTTCTTAATGGCCATTCTGTAGAGGTTGGACAAGTAGCCGAAAGGATAGATCTTGATTTCAAGGAGCAAGATCTGAGCTTTAGGTGGTTTGTTGGTGTGACCACGTTTCTGATTCTCCATCAGGCTGTCTTTCGGAGACTGTGGGTGCTCGGGCAGCTTTCCATCATTGCAAGCACTGTCTGAAGTGAGAGTGGTTTAGCTTTAACATCTGTAACTCTCATTCCATTACTGGGATTCTAGTGCTTCCTACCTCTGTAAACCCATTTCCATCAAAAACTCTTATCTACTTTCACTGCAAAAAGAAGCTGGAAGGTTACTCTGAACAGGTATAAGCTTGAAAGAATTTTAATGTAACAGAGCTCCATAAAATTAAACCAAAGGAAAAGTTTCCTTCTTGACTTAAATGCAGCAGTGAGAGGTTTAACAGACACTGTGTGCAAAAATGCAGCTTGAAGGAGCTCCTGTGGGCTTAGTCCCTGCTGCTGACCCTCCTCACACACCCCGCTAAGCACGTCCCATGTCACAGTGCTGCCTGCTGACAGTGTAACCGCTCTGGGTATCGTGAGTACGACCCCCAGCATCCTCCTCCCAACAGGAGGGAGGGTAAAAACTGTTTCTTAAGGGATACGAAGAACGTCTTGGGAGCTTCAGTGGTTAAGAGGAAGGATTTCAGCCAGACACCAGGGTGGTTTAGCTCCCTTTCCATGTGTGCAGTTACACACAGATAACGCACATTGTGGTCTGGCCACTGTTCGGCCTCTGGGGATAGAACGTCCCTGATGGTCCATCACACCACAGGCAAGGAGACTTGTAACTTAACTTCTATTTTGACTGACACTGACTCTCAACAGTGAAATAACACTCAAAAGTCATTTGAACCAACACAGGCTCTGCTCACTTCTCAATCTAGTCGTGTTACCTTGTTCTTAAAAAAACCAAAAACCCCAAATAAATTCACACCCAGACTTTCCCACCAGTACACTTCAAGTAAAAAACAAAGTATAAAGGCAGTCAGCAAATGAGCAGTGGGATAGAATGAATAAGGCTCACATTGTAGGTGCAATTTTTTTTTTCTTTTTAATTCACTTTTTGTCATTGGCCCTTTTGAAGTAAGTCTTCTCACGAAACAAATGGGGTTTGGCTTGCAAAAAATTCCTCTCAGAACGCTCTGCTGCTTTTAAAAGCAGTGTTCCGTAAGAATATACATCTCCACCTCTTGGTCTTCTCTAGGCTATGGAAACACCTGCTCAGTGTGAGCTGGACAATGCGGGGCAGGGCTGAGACGAGACTTTTTTCCTACACTTTGAGCTGTGCTCATTTCCCTCCTTGCTTTTTGCAAATGGAAAACGAGCACAGACACGGCTTTCCTACCACCGCTGCTCCTCACTGTCTGCCTAACCGCAGAGATGCCAATTTATTCTCCCCTCCATCAGTTCTCACCCAGAAGATTAATTTCTAATTTCCAATGCATCAAGAAGCACAAAAACAAAGCAAGTGGACAAGAGTTTTACAGCCTGATGTACGTGATGCGTTACGTCAGCCGCCGGCTTACCGACTACAACAGGCTGGACCTGGGAACACGACTTGGCTTTTTAAGAGCTATAGGGCAGCAGGATCCCTGCTCCCTCACACTGAAGGGAAGGCATTTCCAGTATTAAGTTTTCCCAGTCAGTCTTCCTGCTTCCAACAGGGAGGGCTGAAACGCTGCAGGTTCTCCAAAGAGAAGTGGCAGAAGGAAAAACACTTGAAAGAAACATTGTTGTTAAGATGCGTTTACGGAGAGTGCTGCACCGGTGAGGGGTTTGTGGATCTACTGGCTTTTAGATCTACCTTTCAGCAGGGCTCAATGAAAATAGGCGGAGGCCAAAATCTATTTTAAAAAGGTTAAAACATAAAAAATAAGTTGTGGACAATTACAAAAATGTTGCTTAGCAGCAGCCAGCCTCTGACCAGTTCTTTCAGTAATGGCATTAAAAAAACAACCTGATTAATAGTTCCAGACATAGTGCTAGGCAGAAACCTTGTCTCAGTGCTAACAGCTCCCCTGCACTCTTCATTCTGCTCGTTCACTGTCCACTGAGAAAGGCCAGATGTCCTTTGGTGCATCTGTTGGCATAATGACCTTTTTCACCACACTAGAAGAGAAAGAGAGAGAGGAATTATTACACAGTTACAGCACTTTGCCTCTAGCCGCCTTTCTTAAGGTAGCTGGCAACTGTTTTGACCTGGAAGCTTTTCCATCTATGGAAGATGCAGCATTTAGCAGGCAAAATGAAGCATAGTGTCACAAGTGACACGATTTATGGGCTATTTCCACTTCTTGGGGAAAAAGCTGCTTCTTGTGCTAGAAGCAAGCTGAGGTCGTGTTATTGTAATGCACGACAAAGGAGGGAGCTCTGGGCTCAGCCCTGCAAACAGCAAAAGGCTGCAACACACGAGGAGAATTTCAACATTGGAGGCTTCCAAGACTACTCCATCTGCTAAGAGCTGCATCAGAGATCCACGGGGACCCTCCTGATGGGCTACCCTGAATTAGACAAGAGATTCACGGCTTTGCACCTCCAAGTTATTCAGGACCAGAGAGGAATGTCAGTACCTGGTGCAACAGCATTTTCCAGGTGGGTAATTTACTTGCAACTACAATAATAAGCAGCTATTAAAGGTTTTCAGGAAAAAGGATTCAGCTACTCAATATCCCTGACCAGTCACAGTAATTTTTACCCAGACAAGCACCTAAGGCACAGAAGTTGGCATGTACAACAACATCACTGTCAAAGCTGACTGGACAGGATGATTCTTTGTCCTTTTTCTAGTGGCACAAGTTCGGGTTTTGTGGAAAAACACACAGAGATGGAAACTCAATTGTGTCAAGCTTTACCAATACTCCTCAATGAGCAGTGAGAGGTGAAGAGCTCACTCTTTGGTTTGACAGTCCATGGGGTGCCCTGACAGCCGAAATACTGAATGGTCCTTGCATATGCAGCTGCTGTCACTCACAGGGACCTTCCGGGCTAACAGAAGAAAATCCTTCTCCAGTTGCCAAGCATAAGCAAATTAACTCATGAGGCAAAACTAACACTAACTCTTATTTTGACCTGCACAGTTGTGAAGTCTCCTTTAGCAGTTACCATGGTAGGGTTGCCTGTTAATTAGCAGAGGAGCAAAGTGTCCTACAGCAACCTTAATTGTCCCAGCAAGCCCATGAGCTGGCAAACCAGTGACCTAGAGCCTTCCTTCCCCTCCTTGTCCCTTCCCTCTGAATTACCTTGTAGCAGGTGACCTGCTCCAACGGCCGGGGTCCTCTGTTCCCAGTGTTGTTATTTTGAGACTGCATGACTCCAATGACTTGGGGTGTCCTCTGTTGGTTAGAAGAGTTCTGACTCGTTAAGTGAATCAAGGATAAAGACCTTTATGGTTGTTATTTTGTTAAGAACGGAAAAGAACACCCCGTGTATCAAATGATCAATTTTCTTCCAGATCTGTGTGTGGGTGCTCTGCCAGCTGGAGCACCAGAGAAGAAATCAAGCACTGAGGCTTACAAAGCCCAGAGATCCTGCTTTTCCCTGGAAAGCAGATTTAGAGGGTAGGTTTAAGCTGCTAAAATATCACTGGCATCAGTGAGAGATGTCACGCAGATTACAAAACCTGGCAGATTGCTGCACCACATACGATGTGCTTCTGTGTAACGTGGGAGTGTTCTGTGACTAGATCTCCATGTCAAGTTGGAGCAATTGTAGTGTTCATCACTATAAAGGCACTCAGGGTTGCTCACTACTTCATTCCTGCATAGCACCCTTCCAGGCAGTGCCCCGAGCAACAGAATGGCCACTGCTGGCCTCGGAGCTGGAGGACTGAGGTTAACCAAAGTGAGGGGAGAAACAGAACAAAGCAAAACACCACGGTCCCAGGACAAAGTGGTGGCAGTTTGTTGTGATCAGGTGGTGTACAGTAGAGGGCTGGGAGGAGAAGGGACAGTGCTTTGCAGGTTATTTAGATTTCTCTCCAGTTTTGTAATTACAAAAGAGTATCACACCCTGTTGTAAAATAGGAAAGGTTTTCCCTCATTCAGTGAGTGTTTCTCCAAGACTTCCCAGCGAGCCAGGTTGAAGAGCCCATGTGTCCAGTTCTGACCACTAGACAACCTTTTAAAGCTCTGTGGGAAATGCTCCGAGGGTGGGTGTGGAAGGGAGGCAGGGGAATTGTGTACCTTTTGCTGTGTTTGTGTCGGTTGAGGCAGTGGTGGTTGCTCTGTGGTTCCCATTGGCAGTTCAAACCGAGGGCTGGTTTGGATGGAAACAAGAAAATTGATTCTCAAACCATAGGCCAACTTTCTCAGCCGTCAGCTCAGTCAAGTAACTCCAAGCAACCAAACAAACGTTCAGCCAATTAAATTTGGCTCACGGGAAATAAGATCTCCCCCTCCCCACTTCTCTTTGCATTCTGACCTCAGCAATTACATATATGAGACCCACAAGGCATGTAGTATATCCTTCTAGCTGTGAAGCCTTCTGGAATATAAACCCATGATGTTCCACTGCACTGATGGCAGCTGATCACCACTCCAGAGTCTTACTGGTAAGCCCCTGATGAGGCCCTGCCCCATATCCTCAAATCAAGACCACAAGCTACATGGTGGCCAAATCTCCAAAGCCGTTGGGAAGCACTGGAGCACCCTCATTTGACATATACTGGATGAGAAGGGAAACAGGAGACTAGAGGAGAAGCCCAAATCATACTCACTGCATGAATTTACAGGTTGGCCCCTCTGGACAGAATCCTACCAGGTAATTCACACAAATGACTCTTCGAGTGTGTCGGTGTCTGCAGAGGGGACCTGCAACACAAAGCTCAGTAGCTCGTGTTCTGTGTGGACGTAGCCCAGCAGTCAGCAATAGCACCCTACCCTTGTTTTATAGCCACAGAAGCAGCAACTGCACGACGTACATACCATGTTTACAGAAGCCTCTGTCATACCAGGGACAGTCTTTGATCTTAGACTCCGGGTCAATGTGCAAGAATGGACACTCTTTGTTACTGCATTCCCCTGTACCAAAGGCAAACACACTGCTTAGTCAACTGCACGGGTTCGAGGGCAAACGACTCTCAAAACATTACCTGGATCGTGTAGCTCCCACAAAGCTGCTAGCAACATTTTTAAGTTCAGGCACAACAGCTTTGCTGCCTGCCTTAGCCTAGATGAACATCACCAAGGACTGACCCCTGGTGAGTAAAGTTCTACCAGACTGGATTATTTATATGTGCTTTTAAAAAGGATGAGGAAACTAAATTTGAAAGAGCAGTCATGATAACAAAAACCAAACATTTAGTGCACCAGAAGTGTGGAGAAACTACAAATTGCGCACTAACCTCAATCCAAGGAAACCTACAAGATTGTAAGTTTCTGACAGCAAGTTGCCTCATTATGTCCAGATCTCCAGAGCTGGAAAGCAAGTGCATAAAAGTTTTGCACTCCCATGCCTTCTGCTGCTCATCAACTCCCCAAAATAAGAGCCATGCAAATACCAACTGCTCAGCCTACTCATCTCATACCCAAAACAGTTAACAAAAGGCATAAAACCCAGTGAAAATTTGAACTTCCCCCCTCATCCCCCAAGGGACAAGCTCTTGAGAGAGAAGACATCTACAATACATCACAAATTCAGGGGGATAGTAAGATGAAGGACTAAGCAGATCTGAAAAACATGACAATCTAACAGTATCATCTGACACAGGAGAACTGTGATGCTCTGAAGACGGATGAGAGGGAGGCACCAGGATCCTCTTCACCAGAGTCCCACACCAGCAAGGAACACTAAGAGCTACAACACCCCTTACCAAATTTGGAGTAGAAGTAACACTCAGGCATCTTGGTCATGTCGTACTCGTGCAGAAACTCGCACTGGTCACCCTTTTTGCACAGTCCTCGTAGCCAGTGTTTGCAAACAACTGTCTTTTCCCCACTGATGTGTCGGAAGGGGCACATGCCACCTGAGGAGAAGGGAAAAAGGAATCATTAAAATACACGACACAGGAAGGCACAGGGTAATAGCAACACTTCATTCCCCTTTCTAGAGGGGTTTCAGAAGACATAATGTTTTCTTCATCGCGTTTTGTATGAATTTTGCCTTTAGTGGCAATAGCAAAACAGAACGTTCCAGGCAAGTCTGATGTTACCCTCGAACGAGCTAAGCAACGTGGTCTCCAGCTCTTAATCCTGGCAACCACAAAACACAGCAACTAATACAGGCTCATCCACAGCACAGTCTGAATGTGCTAAGGTCAAGCTTTCCTTTACCGGTAGCTTTGCTTGTTCACCTCCCAACTGCCTCAAAAAATACCTTTATTTCACAATTGGTAGAGTTATTCCAACATTCTTCAGTTTTATCCTCTATGGAGGTTATCCCTTCATCTTTACCAAAGCCAAGAGTACTGATGACAGTGCTAGAAAATCTAGTTTCCCCTCCTCAACCCCCATGAATATTGGAAATATTACTTGCCTTTTCCACAGGCCGCTTTTAAAAAAAATTCACAGACAGCTGCGCCTGATTCTGTGGAGAGAACAAAGAAATATCATTAATTTTAACAAATTTTCATGGCAACTTTTAAAATACTTCCTTTCCCAAAATAAAACCTGGTCCTCAATGTCAAAAGAAGAGCAGCGTTTTGGTTTGGGGAATTTACTTTCCCACATAAGATCCTTATTCAAGTCCAGTCCTCACAAATATCCAAATTCTTCTTGGGGGACACCAAGGGGAATTTGAAGAGGTTTAGAATCGGAGAATACTGAGGCTGGAATCATCAGGTTATCGAGGATCAGCCGGTCCAACCTTTCATGGCTAAAGTCTGGTCTAGACAAGACAGACCAGCACCCTGTCCAGCTGGATCTTAACAGTGGTTTGGAGGTGCTTGGTTTTGCTTTTCAGATATTTAGGTTTTGTTAACCAGCTTTTCCTCTGTTATGTCAATCATGTCACTGAGCTCTTTATTTATAGTCCTGGCAACAACAGTCTGTTTTTTGACCAGAACAGCCCAAAACAACCATTAGGGTGTTATCCCTTGGTGGTCCTGACCACCAGGATCCACAACATCTGAGGGAGTTAAAGCAACAGTTTAGTAGCTTGGCCAGAAAACTTCAGCAAACAAGAAGTCTCCCAAGACTATCTGTGCTCAGAGCCCTATCCAACTTCACCTGGAATGGTTCCAGGGATGAGGCAGCGACCACCTCTCTGGGCAACCTGGGACAGGGTCTCACCACCCTCAGTGTCAAAAATATCCTACTTCACTCTCACCTAAATATCCCTCTTTTAGTTTAAACCCATCACCCCTTGTCCTGACACAACAGGCCCTGATAACAAGCCTGTCCCCATTTTCTGACAGGCCCCTTGAAGTCCTGCAAGGCCACCAGAAGGTCTCCCCAGAGCCTTCTCCTCTCCAGGCTGAACCCCCCCAGCTCTCCC